>NIPM01000086.1:1645-41438 GCA_002738285.1 Holacanthella duospinosa | reverse complement strand
CAGGCTCAGGCTCAGGCTCAGGCTCAGGCTCAGGCTCAGGCTCAGGCTCAGGCTCAGGCGCAGGCTCAGGCCCAGGCTCAGGCTCAGGCGCAGGCTCAGGCGCAGGCTCAGGCCCAGGCTCAGGCCCAGGCTCAGGCGCAGGCCCAGGCTCAGGCGCAGGCTCAGGCTTGGTCATTCTTATTAAATCTTACCAAACTTTGAATAAATTTGATTTATCTAATATTTTCAATCTTAGATAAATTTTCGTATACGATTGCCGTCACTGATGCAAGAAAAAACAGAGCTTATTAGTCTCTGTACAAAATACAATTTATCAATTCATTGGAAGAAGAATACAATTGACCGTGAGATTGACCCTGATGACTGGATAGAACTTGAAAATAATATGACATTAGGAAAATCCGAGCTTGAATTAGCCCTAGAGATTGCCAATTCTGTGAATCAATTGATTAAGTCAGAAGAAAACAGAGCTCGGTTCCTTATTCTCGCGGAAAAAGAGAATAATAAAAAATGAGCTTTTGGATTTCTAAAACCAAATTAATTGATTTCATTTAATTTTTTTTTTGTAATACTTTTTCAATTGAATAGATGTAGGTGAGGGGCGGAGTCGATTCCCAGCAATTTGGTCTGAAGAAGGGAAATATTTGGCTTCTGTCCTTGGAGATGCTCTCGTCAAGGGCTTGACTGAAGTGAGTCAAGAGAGACCACAGGATCCTGTTGAATATTTGGCAAATTTTCTTAGGAAGTATCATGGTGAAAAAGAAGATGTATCATTTATATCCGATCAAATCATAGAGAATACTTTGACACCTGAAAGTCTCATTACTCCAGCGGATGCAGAACTTCTTGAAAAATTTGAAGAATCAGAAATGGAGAAAAATGACATCGAAGCTGAGGATGAGTTGGTATCACCTCTTAATCCACCAGTTGAAATACTATTGCCAGATTCTCCAGGAATTGATTCAGATGACAGTGAAGAATTGATACGACGACTTGATGATGAAGCTGATGCAATTGAAGGTGTTGACAAAGAAGAAGAGGAAGAAGAAGAGCGGAATCTTCGAGAGCAACAACAAATGAGAGATGAAAATGGACAAAGTGTATTACATTTTGCATCCAGTCGACCTGGTGGTGGACAAACAATTTTTTCATTTCTTCAAAATCCAGCAGTTAATTTAGCTTGGAGGGATGAAAAATTAAAAACAGCGAGAGATGTGGCCACGGATTTGGGACGTGGTGAGAATACAATGAGTATTGACTCCTACATTGTCAACCTAGCGGTACAAGGTACGAAACTAGAAAAATACTGCCAAAATAAAAAATAAAAATTTTGTATTTTTTTTTAAAGGTCAACTTGAAGCACTCCAAAAGTTAATGTTGGACGGTTATGACCATTTGACTGATATTACAGATACATCGAAAGTTAATATAATTCAAGTACCATCTTTACAAGAGCCAATTGTGGCATTTCTCCAAACAGTTGATGACTTCCGTGAAAAAATAGCTAGACTTCATAGAGCCATTAGATTTGGAAATTTTGAACAAGTTAAAGACTATGTTAGATCTGGTATGGATTTTTAGATTTATATTTCAAAATTCTGTTGATCAAATTACATAAAGTTGAAATTTGAACATAGATTCGAGGCTTGCAGCTGCATTGAGTCAGTATGGACGTAGTTCACTACATATTGCTGTGTTGATGGAAGAACACTCCATCGCGCAACTCTTAGCTAATGAGTTTCCAGAAGTGCTCAAACGAGGAGACCACGTGAGTTTAAATTATATAACTAATATAATTAAATTTGGTAACTTGTAGGCATTAATTGTTCAATAATTATAAATAAATATTGGACGTTTTGATTTATTATTGCAGTTGGAGAGGATGCCTTTACATTATGCCATGGGTGTAGAAAAAGTAGAAAAAATGACACGAATTTTAGTCCGTGCAGGAGCAAAACGAGTAGTCAAAGATTTGCGAGGTCGTCAGCCGAGTTACTATTTCATTAATCGTGAAGAAATTGCAATATTACAAGAACAGGAAGAGAAATTGAAGGAGTCTTCTGAAACATTTTCATAAAATGCTAACCATTTAGGTGCTAAAAATTAAACTTTAGGGAATTTTTTTTGCTTTTACGAGTTAATAAATCTGCGCAGACGCTGATCAATGTTAAGTTTAGTGATAAAATGAGATGGTTAGTAACAAACGTTTTTAACATCAAGTTACAGTGAACATTTTTATTGATATTTAGATGTTACTAGGGCAAATCAAAGTGGCTTTTGAAATTTTGAAATTTTGAACTTTTGAAATTTTGGAGCATGCGCAGTCCAGTTTTGAACTTTGCAAAGTTCAAATTAATCGATTTCAATTTGCAAAAAAAAACTTTCACATTTCATTTTTATTTTTATTTTTGAAATGTCTAAGCAAAAAGGATTAAAATTAATCAACTTCATCTGCGGGGAAGCACTTGAATTATTCCTTGCACTCAATGAAGATGATGAGAATGAAAAAATAGTGGAAAATACCCTTGAAGAATAGAAATAGTGTTGATGTGTAGGTATTTATCCCTCCGGTCAAAGGTAAGAAGATATGTCATCGCTAACACAATTTAATTACATGCATAAGCATAATAAGCTTATTATTAAATAGGTAGGTGATTAAATCTAAAGCCTGGTGGGAGAATGTCCTTCCTCACTGTGATGACAAAATATTTAAAAATCTTAAAAATTAAAGTTAAAAATAAAAATGAAGAACTTCAAATAGACTTGCTAAAGCCTTTTCTCATGTGAAACTTCAAAATCTCTTTTGAAGCTCAACAGCCAATCACAGAGCTCGTTTCATTTTAAGTTTGATAAACCCTTTGCAAACTTCAAAAGTTCAAAATTTCAAAATCTCAAAAGCGGCAGATTGATTTGCCCTATTGATTCATTATTTTATTTATTCATAATAATTTACTATTTTCTTCCTTAATGAAGATAAAAGCTTCTGTCAGTGTCAGCCACAAATACATGATTATGACGTTCGAGAAGTTGAATATCTTTTTCCAAATCTTTCATGGCTGCCTCTAGATCACTCTTCTTCTTGACTAAAGCGGATGTGTCAATGAGTAAGGGTAGAGATTGAAATTCATGAAATGTTTCTGCCCAATTAGTTTTGAGCCCATTAACCATACACTGTCTTTCAATTTCATCCAAATGACGACATTTTGCCTGAGCGATTCGATCAGCAGCTTCAGCTTCAAATTTAGATTTTTGATCGGCTTCATAGAGCTCACGTTTTCTGGCTACGAGGTAGCCAGGAATCATTCCAAAGTCATCACGACAAACATATTTTCGAGGGTAACCAGAAGTTCGCCATTCAAACCTATGTCCTTTAGGATGATCGACGATAAGACTGTGTGGAATTTTTGCTGGCTGACGAATAACCTTAAGAGCATTGTCCATAACATAATCTTTCTGACCTCGAGGAATTACTCCAAATCCCATACAAGCAGAGGGGATAGAGGCTTTCTCACGATTACAGCAAAGTCGTGGAATTCGAAGTCTTGCTAGAACCATATCTCCTTGACCTTGTTCAGGAAAAGTATCACCAATCGTTGCTCCTTGTGTACATGCGTCTTCTGGAGCGGCGTTAGCACAAGGTGCTACACAGTCTCCAACTTCATCCGTTTGAATAGGTTCGCCGGAAACATTTTCAAGGGCTGAACAAGTCTCGGAAACGAATCGAACTTTTGGTACTGAAAATGATAATTTATGTGATAATACGTATATTGGTTGAAAATCATTTGAATTAAAAATTGTTGTACCAGCAGCTGGTCTAACGGAGATTGGTGCCCGAGACTGTTTCTTCAAATAGTTTTCCGGTGGACACAAACATAAGCGTGGAATTCCCATTGTCCGATAGCAACCAGATTTTTGACAACATGATTCACTTCTAACCAAGTTAGAGTATCGTGATCTGTACCTGTTCAAACAGAAAAAAAAAAGTTGAATTAATGAAAACACTTTATAAAGTCAAGGATGAAATTTACATTGGTGGCTTCATGATATAACAATCTGGCTTTTCTATCAAATTATAGACACTCTCTCCATGATTAATGTTTTGACAAATGGTGAACATTTTCAAATTATTTGAATTTCTCAAGTATTTGGAAGAGCTGAATAACTGATAATCCAAAAAAATGTAAAGTTACTGCACTATACTTATAAAAAAATCTGCTACTCATCTCGACATTCGCTTGTTATTGACAAATCAATTTGGTTTGAGTATTCAACCATTATCCATATCCATGGAAACTATCCGTTGCCTAAAATAGCTTAAAATCGAATAATGGAAATTGTACTCGGGGTTCCTCTGGAGCGTTTAAAAGCTAACTTCCATAAGGAAATCGTGCAAAAATTTTAAGTTTTGTATCTTTTGATTTTTCAGCTAAGAGCTCATTTTGGCTTGAAATATTTTATCTGATATGCTAAATGCTATTGCTTGTTAACCACCATAAAAAGTACAAAGTTTTTAAATTAACATGGCTCATGCGCTGGGCAATATGTCTGTCCCACCATATATGAACGTTTAAAAAAAAATGTTTAGCATGATATTTGTGTGTAGAAAAAATAAGAAACGTTCACAAATTTTGTCTGTCAGTTTTATGCTGTGAGTAGTAAACATCGTTAGATAGATTGATTAGAAATTAATGGTTGGAAGAACTACAGTATTAGGCCAAAAATGTTAGGATGAAAGGATGTTTCGTGAATTTTACAAGGTGATTCAAATGTTTGAAAAAATCTCATGAAGATGCTCTTAATGATTAATTGAGTTTCCTGTAGCCCCAATTTTTAAAAGTTAAGGAGCTGCGCGGCAGCGGTAAAGTCTTGAAAGTTCAAATTTGAATCACAATTAAAATTCTTCATCTTCACATTAAAAAAAGTACTTTTTTCGTTCTAATTTGGTAAAAAGCTCGACTCTATTCGCTCCCGGTTTCTCTCCCGCTCTACTCTCACAAAGTGCGGAAGCGAGAGCGGAGCAAAACAAAAAATAACTAAGGGAGCGAGAGCGGAGATATACGAACAAAATTTTTGGGAACGAGTGCTAGAGCGGAGCGGAATTAAATTTTTGGGAGTGAGAGCGGATACGGGGAAACAATTAGGCAGTGAAAGCGAGAGTGGAAAAAAACTACAATAAATTTAGAAGACTCCATATAGCAAAAGCGCAGGAGTTAAAACATCAACCTCGTCACATATTACTTTTGATGCATTAGGAATAGTCAACTAAAATACTTGGAAACTAAAAAAATGAAGATATTCCAGTTCAGTTGGCTTCTAGTTTTTCAAGAAGATTTTAGTTCATTTCATTTAAAAAAAATCAATATTCATTGTTGTACCACAGACTCAGAAGTTGGAGCGAACAAATGCTATTGGTTCAACTGGTAAAGTAGAATGTTTGGAGAAACTAATCTGTCAGTTCATGAGTCATGGGTATGGCTCCAGCCTATTTTCAACTAAATTTTGGGAGCGAGAACGGAGTGGATGTAACTTTGGCACGAGAGCGGGACCGAAGCAAATGGTAGATAAATTTGGGAGCGAGAGCGGAACGGGTTGGCTCTATTTTTAGGAAACGAGAGCGAGAACAGAGCGAAACGAGAACATTGTTACTCCCGATTCATGCTTTCTAAAATAGTCGTGGTTTCTTTTTTATAAAGTTGTCATGACGTACTCTAAATTGGACGGCAATACATACTTTTTCCATTCTTTTTCAGTACCTTTTTTTTTTTCAAAAAAAAATAGAAACGGTTCAACTTCACACGACGATCGGAATTCGCAATGAAAAGAAAAACTATGTATTGTTTTTTCAGAAAATTTTTTTTAAACAACGGGTGGAAAACGCAATAACGACGAAATGAAAAGGTATNTAAAATAGTCGTGGTTTCTTTTTTATAAAGTTGTCATGACGTACTCTAAATTGGACGGCAATACATACTTTTCCCATTCTTTTTCAGTACCTTTTTTTTTCAAAAAAAATAGAAACGGTTCAACTTCACACGACGATCGGAATTCGCAATGAAAAGAAAAAGTATGTATTGTTTTTTCAGAAAATTTTTTTTAAACAACGGGTGGAAAACGCAATAACGACGAAATGAAAAGGTATGGATTGATTTTCTAAACTTTTTCATGAAAATTTTCTTGAAAAAGATGGTTTTGAAAAAGCATGAAACGGGCGTTAAGGAATGAGAGCGAGAGCGGAGAGAGGCGGTGATAGATTTTGGGAGCGAGAGCGGGAGCTATACCGCCGACAATTGGTTTTGTTTTTTGATTTAAATATTAATTATATAAATATTTTATTAGCATTTTACTTATTAATTAATTTTAATGAAATGACTCAAGTATTTGGTTGGATACATTACTTGTTGTCAACGAGTCAACGATGGGTTTAGTTGTTGAGTTTAATCCTTCTTGACATTCAACGTATCCTCATCCTCAATCATGATCCTAATTGATAAGTGTCGNAAGGGCGTTAAGGAATGAGAGCGAGAGCGGAGAGAGGCGGTGATAGATTTTGGAAGCGAGAGCGGGAGCTATACCGCCGACCATTGGTTTTGTTTTTTGATTTAAATATTAATTATATAAATATTTTATTAGCATTTTACTTATTAATTAATTTTAATGGAATGACTCAAGTATTTGGTTGGATACATTACTTGTTGTCAACGAGTCAACGATGGGTTTAGTTGTTGAGTTTAATCCTTCTTGACATTCAACGTATCCTCATCCTCAATCATGATCCTAATTGATAAGTGTCGAAAATTCGGCACGTTGAAGATTTTGCTTAGTCTGGTGTTTCTTTTATTCCTCGTGACACAAGTCTTAGAAATTTATTTCGAAGTCAACTACAGTAAGTAAATCCTCACTAATCACTAGGTTCTGGAGTCACAGCAATGCCTTATTTCTTAAGGATTTTATGTTTACTGACTTTTTCGGTTCCAGATGCTGTTCCCGCATATATGTTGAATAAGCTTTCGTCTGTTGGAATTTCAACTGCTGAACTAATGAAAGAGGACAGAACCCTGATTTACACCACCAACCAGAGTAAATTTGTACCTGGTTTCCACAGACTAAATTGTGGTTGTAACGTACATAATGACGATGGACTCCCGAATCTGTAATTTTTTGTCATTTTCATTTTAAATACATAGTATTATAATTTAAGCATGTTTGTTAATCTTTCCAGGAATTACTCGTCTACGTGCAGTGCAGAAGCGACTCTCCATGGCACCAAGCAAAAGGTTATCTCCTACTCTCTATATGCGGATGATTCCGAAGCTCGATTTTTCTTTATGGAAGGGGTTGGACCAAGTATGGAAAAAATTCAAAAACTTTTTCCAGGGTGGGTGGTACGAATCTACACGAACATACCCATCAATAGCCACTCATGCGCCTTCATTTGCAAATATGATTTCCTCTTCTGGTGCCTTATAACAGATATTCCGAAGTTAGGTATAAAGACTTGCAAGATTGTGAATGAAATATAATAATCAAAGCTGATAACTGACATTGATAAAATCGTGCCGTATTTATACTTCATTTTTTTCTTCCTTAGGTAACCTTTCGGAAATGAATGGACGTGTCTGGCGTTATTTGGCGATAGGTGACCCCACCGTTGATGTATTCTTGAGCAGAGACCTCGACAGCACTCCCACTCAGAGGGAAAGACTCGCAGTGAGCGAATGGGAAAATTCCAGTATGACCGTTCATGTAATACGTGACTCACATTGGCATGAGACTGAAATCCTAGCTGGCCTTTGGGGCTTCAAGAATTCCAATATACCGACCAAAGATTTACAACATATTCAAGAAACAATTATTAGAGTGAGGAATTTACTCTGCATTGTGCTAGTGAAATGTTCGTGTATCATTTAACCTGAACAAAAATTATTGTGCTTTTAGTTAGGAGATCGGAGTACAAACAAATTCTGGGATCAAGAAATTGCAGAACGCTACATTTACTATCCTTACAGGGAATACGTGATGGCTCATGATACTTATTTCTGCGGAAAGTACGGCGATGGAATCACTCGACCTTTTCTAACAAAGCGAGTAGGTCAGGAGTTTGTGGGACACGACGACAGGAAGGAAATGAACAGAATGTTCGTCGGCAAACTCAAAGTTTGTCCAGTGGAATGTCGTCCAGAGAATGGAAAGGATTGGAAATACTGCTAACGAAGAAATACTGAATGTCAAATTAAGATAAGTATTACAAGTGTTACTCCGAGAAGTGACAGTCGCGTTACGCGACTGTCACGTCTCATACGTTAATACGCGACTCGCGTATTAACCTATAGCAGTATTGTTGGATTTTTACGGTCTTACCCACTAATTAAGAACTAGTCAGAATCATATTCTTTTACTTAAATAAGAAATGTGCTGTCATTACTGCCTGTGGTTTAGTCAAATGTTATCCAACTTTTTGTATAAACTCAGACAATATGATTAGGTAAATGTTGGTTTCCCTTCTTCCTCATTCTCATTGGTTCATAATTATTACAAAATTTGAATTGATCATCCGGAAATTCCTAAACCAATAACAACGCTTGCCGGTCAATGTCCTGTTAACTTCCTTGTCTATGAAGAGACGATGCTGGTAAGAGTCTTAAATTGAATATTTTAGTATTAAATTGTAGAATTCACGTGAATAATTTTCCTGTTTTGACTAAATTTGTTTGTATGAAGTAAAATGAACGTCTATGACATAGTTCAGAGAAAAACGTCAGAAATCGCTGGGATTATCTCTGTCGTAAGTTAAATTTTTCTTTAAAGTTATCAATAATGATTTGTTTAAATTTTACATTTTATTTCACCAGGTCCTCGGATTATGTCTCATTGTTTGTTCATGTTGGGTTCTAAATCGAACCCTCCAATCAGAGTCTCTTGCTTATTTTTCTTATGGTCTTCGTGTGGGAGCCTTAAAACTGGAAACTATCAATGGTCACGAAGAGGCCTTTGACATCTTAACATCTCGATTGGCTCCATACATCACAATTCTTAAAGTAACAACTTCCCTTGGTCTCATCGCAGGGATTCTCCAAGTTGGAAGTATTCTCATACTCATTAAGGTAATTTTCTTCAATTAAATCATGACAACATAATAAGAAAATGGTACATTTACTTTTATTTTAAAGAGGAGTGGAGATAGACCATTGCGGCTTTGGTTGGGTGTCACAATCGTTTCTGGGCTCATTTCTATCGTAGCACTGATACTACCTTTTGCCACTGGCATGGTAGAACCTTTAGAAGTGAAAATTTTCGTAACAGTGTCAGCCGTGACACTTTTTCTACTAATTCACTTGGTGGTTGTAGTAGCTATTCAACTACGCTCAGCAGCAATCAACGAAACAGCACCACCAAGTATGAACACACATGAACCACCAATTATACCTAAAAATAACCCAAACGAACCGTCGACAGCGACGGAACAAAATAAACCACATACTCCATTACCTTAATCTACCGAATTTTCGTATTTTTTATACAAAATTCGGTAGGTATTATCTCCTTACGAAAATTTGCCATTATTCAGTAGAACTTTACATGTAACTTAAGGTAGAGTGATTAATTTTTTGATTAATTAATAAAATTGTGAATTACAAGATTAACCTTGAAGGTTCTCGTCAACAGAAATGATTCATTTTAATCTTCGTAGTCAAGATAACCTACTCCTACCAGAAATACTAGGCTGACCATTTGGAAACACGCGGCAAATTTACTATAAACTAAATTAACATTAAACATAATAAATCCAACGAAATGACTAATAAACATCATTTATCAGGCATATTTTTCACTAATATTGTTNTTTACTATAAACTAAATTAACATTAAACATAATAAATCCAACGAAATGACTAATAAACATCATTTATCAGGCATATTTTTCGCTAATATTGTTGTTGGAGAAAGTTACCGACTACCGGGTATTTTTTTGTGTCGGGGCTCTGTAGTAGAAATTTTAGAAGTGGGGAATTGCAAGAAAAAGTCTTAATATAAAGCTTCATGGGCAGCTTCCTAGTACACATTACAGATAAAACTTTTCTGTAAAATGTTTCAATATATCATAGTTTCTGAAGCAAAAGTTGTATTAATCTTAGAAATTTGTGTCAAATCTGTCTCATACATTTTTTTTTTCTGTAAAAGTGTTACCAATTCCAGATAAAGAATCCAAAAGTAGAACACAAAGTAGACAAATCAAGTATCTAGTATCACTAGAACAAAATTTACGATTTTTAAATATTGAAATTTTTTGATGATCTTTTGAAACATCAATCTCGTATNTATCATAGTTTCTGAAGCAAAAGTTGTATTAATCTTAGAAATTTGTGTCAAATCTGTCTCATACATTTTTTTTTCTGTAAAAGTGTTACCAATTCTAGATAAAGAATCCAAAAGTAGAACACAAAGTAGAAAAATCAAGTATCTAATCACTAGAACAAAATTTACGATTTTTAAATATTGAAATTTTTTGATGATCTTTTGAAACATCAATCTCGTATCAATAATTTCTACACATCATCTCAAAATAATATCCAAAAATTTCAATTTTCAAAAGATCATAACTAAACTGTTCTAGTGATTATGGAGGCTTGATTTCTTTGTATATGGTTTATAATACCACTTTTCAATGATTTGTTTGAACCTGTTACCACTTTCGCAGAAAATAAATTTAGTTCAGAAGACTGATTTGACACAAATTTATAAGTTTTATGCTTTCTCTAGCAAAGTGTATAAGGTCAAAAGTTTCTTTTCTAAATTAATGTTTTATGATATAATGTCAGAGTAAAGTAAAACTCGCTCTTATGACTGGACAAAAAGACGGGAGTTTTTAGTAAAAATTTCTTAGCTTCGACGGACGGGTCGGTCTATGGTAAAAGTCGGTTTAAGAGTAGAACTCGGTTGTTTTGGTTACAGTTTGTTTTTATTGAATTTTGTGTAAATTCATTTCAATTATGTTTAAATGGATAATAATAATTTAATTTAATTAAATCACTCTACAATGAGTTCAAACTCGAGCCGCAGCACAGATGTCAGGTNATTTGACACAAATTTATAAGTTTTATGCTTTCTCTAGCAAAGTGTATAAGGTCAAAAGTTTCTTTTCTAAATTATGTTTTATGATATAATGTCAGAGTAAAGTAAAACTCGCTCTTATGGCTGGACAAAAAGACGGGAGTTTTTAGTAAAAATTTCTTCGCTTCGACGGACGGGTCGGTCTGTGTTACGTGTCGGTTTAAGAGTAGAACTCGGTTGTTTTGGTTACAGTTTGTTTTTATTGAATTTTGTGTAAATTCATTTCAATTATGTTTAAATTGATAATAATAATTTAATTTAATTAAATCACTCTACAATGAGTTCAAACTCGAGCCGCAGCACAGATGTCAGGTNTGATAATAATAATTTAATTTAATTAAATCACTCTACAATGAGTTCAAACTCGAGCCGCAGCACAGATGTCAGGTAATCACATTCATCATTTCATTTTCTAAAGAATAAGTTTTAAATTGAGCAATTTAGTAACCGCTGTTGATGCGTTTAGGATCTTAAAAAGTTAAAAGTCTCCTTTGTGTTACACATCGTTGCTGTTTCATTTTCATTCATCTAATTCGAAACCGTTGTTGGAGTCATTTTATTGAAGAGCATCTAAAGAAGGACATCAATTAAAACATATTTAGTTAATGGCCTCCAATTAAAATTATTGTTTGAAAGGTAAATCTTATTTCAAAGTTATTACACGGAAACTAATTGTAATTGTATATCAATTACAGAGGTTTGAAAAATTCATAATCTCATTTTGATATTTCCAGACGTTAGCATATACAGAGTGAGTTAATAAGGGCTACCTAGAGATCCTCACTCCACCGGACCTTTCTATGTCACCCACCATAAATCGGTGTCAGAATTTTGTTTATCTTATATCATTCTGACACCGATTTATGGTGGGTGACACAGAAAGTTCCGGTGGAGTGAGGATCTCTAGGTAGCCCTTATTAACTCACTCTGTATACTTGACAGCTAAACCTTCGGATTCATCAGTTGGTGCTTCGATTTCTGGTTTTTGGAGGAATGAACCTGTGATATTAATTTATTCGACATGGACTCAATGAGAAAATATAAAGATTTCATCTTTATCATTATTGTTGCATCTGTACTTTCAGGGCTTCTTGCTTCAAACGATGTAACAGTGAGTGTGTTTGGTAACGGAGATGGTTCGAAAGATGTCTTCCCAGTGGCTTTCACTGACTATGATGGTGACAGAAGAACAGATCTAGTAGTCCTTACAAAGAATTTTTCATCATTTAGGATCTATTTTGGTTCTGGAAATCAACCATCCCTCCAGTACCAACCTGGTTTTCAATGTGACATTTCTCTTTATCATAATAGACAGAATTATCCAGTTCAGATAAACGGACTTAATGTGGCAGATTTTACTGGAGACGGCGTCAATGATATCCTCGTTACATTCACAAGTCAGGATTCATATCCAAATGCCTCGATTATTTCAATATTCAAAGGGGGCCAGGGTGGTTTAAGGTGTCAACCACTGGTTCTAAATAGTTCTACGTTAAATCCTGACAAGACTCGACTCCTTCTAAAGCGCGAGCCACTTATTGTGGATGTTAATGGAGACATGGTAGCTGATTTAGTTGGAGAAGATTTTTATTCTGGCACCAGAAAGTTGTGGATTTTTCATAAAGACTCAAGCCCACCTCTTGAAGCGATTTTTAAATGTTCCAATAGTTGCTATCCCATTACAACAGGAGGATTTGTAGATATTGATGGTGATTTTTCTCCTGACCTAGTTCTCGTCACTGAAGGAAAGTCCACAAACCCGAAAAACCCTACACTCATCCATTACGTCGAAGTCTACGACACGGAAAGAATTGGCCACACAGGGGAATTCAAATTTCGGAAAAGAATAGAAATTACTCAACCAATTGGACAAGTTGGAAATGTGTTGTTCCTAGATGTAAATCTTACTGGCAAAGAGCATGGGATTCTACTTCCCTACTGCCATGACATCAAATGTCAAAAGAGTGGATTTGCACTTGTTGAAGTCAGTACAGGAAAATTCTACAACCTGAATGTCTCATTTTCAGACGAATTTGGAAATGTCTGGACATTTATTCATCGAAGTAAACACCATGCGTACATCCAATCCATCAGTGTCCGTGCTGGAGACTTTAATCTCAACGGCTATCCAGATTTAGTAGCAACTCTTATGATGACTAAAGTATCAGCTTCACAGGCAGAGACTAGATCCGTTCTGTTTGAAAATATCCAATGCAGTTCCTCTAGTACATGCGCCTATCCTCGTGCTTTTAAACCCAAATTTGAACTTTTGGAGTCCTATACAAACGTCCTCTCGACTGCCTTTTATGACTCTAGTGAAAATGGACTTTTGGATATTATGGGGGTCCGTGTAACGTCAACTGAGCTAGTCGGACCCAATGCAACCTATGAGATTTTTGTTAAAGAGAACTCTCCAGGTTACGACGCATACTTCGTGAGATGGACAGTGACGACAGGAGTGTGTGAAAGGGACTGTCCTGCTTATAGTGCTATGGTCCCAGGAGGAACTATGAAGTACAGCACCATTGACCTCAACAGTCAAATCCGTTCCAGTCGAGCCTCACAAGTAAACAGAAATTTTATCATTTATTTAAATTCTGGCTCCATATCATTCTATATTTTTTTTTTGTATTATGTCACAGGTCTTTCGCAGGAGCTTTGCCCTAGATCTTCCTGGAAACCTTATGGGAATTGGACCTACACCAAATTTTATCGATACGATCACTTTCGGTGGAATCTCTACAACAATGACTTACACAAGGACTCAAATAATTCCAAATTCAAACCTTATCGCTATTGCTAAGCGAGATGGAGCAAATATCAAATGGGAGATGAAGCAACTTCTTCGACCTAACGGGAAAGGGATTATGGCCACTTTTCATGTCCTCCTCTTCATTTGTGTACTCAATGCAGCCATCGTATTCTTTCTCCATATGAAGGAACGAAAAATGGACCGAATTGAGAGAAACAAGGACCCTCTCAGCATGAGTGCTCTCACGATGACTTAAATGTTCACTACCTTATTGATTCCACTTATATTGTTTTCTCTGAACTTACCACTGGTAAAATCTAAATTGATCTTTTATAATTCTTCTACTCAATACTCTCAATTTCTGTCTGTTCAAAAAATACTTTTATAACACTTGTAATATCGGTATTAGGGTGTCCTAAAAAATTCAAAATTTTTAATTCAACCAATCAGGTTCTAATGAAATTTGAGTAACCAAATCTGATTGGTTAAATTTGAATTTTTTTTTCTGTGTGTCATTCTTCTTGAAAGGCACGGTATTATATAATTTTCTTTTCAATGACACGCTTCCAAAAATGGCAACCAACCCTAACAACCTAACCTAACGAGGACTAATATAATGAAACCAATATTTAGTATAGCTTAGATTAGTGAGGTTGCACAAATTTTATCACCATAGCGTTCGGTATAGGAAGCGCATCTCGACATATATTGGATTGAATGTGGATGAACAAAGTACGGAAATAAGTTATGAATTATTTAGTGTTTACCAAAAATCAATCATTTAGCAAAAACTAAAGTTATCATCGACTGAATTTAATACAGTTATGATTAATTTAGTTATATTATGTCCGGTTTTAGTTGACTGTATCAGTTTGATTAGGTTTTACTTGTATTGGTATTAAAATGAACTAAGTTTGTTATTAAAAATTTGTTAACATACAGTGAGATCAANTAATTAATTTAGTTATATTATGTCCGGTTTTAGTTGACTGTATCAGTTTGATAGGTTTTACTTGTATTGGTATTAAAATGAACTAAGTTTGTTATTAAAAATTTGTTAACATACAGTGAGATCAAATAATAAGGAAACGAAATTAGCTCGTTTTCTTAATATATCTCATTGAATTTACTGAGAATGGTTGCCACATCCATTAAATTACGTAAGATTGGATTGGATACCAAAAAAAAAACTAATTTTTTTATCGGANAAATAATAAGGAAACGAAATTAGCTCGTTTTCTTAATATATCTCATTGAATTTACTGAGAATGGTTGCCACATCCATTAAATTACGTAAGATTGGATTGGATACCAAAAAAAAAACTAATTTTTTTATCGGAACTTTTATTTGAAAACGAATGGTGGTAGTGTGTCACCATTCTACCATATAGCAGATATCGCAATTGGTTCCTACAAGAGGATCTGATTTATATTACTCCGGTTTACCATTCCAGTCAGTCGATCTCTTTCTAGAAAACAAACCGAAAAAAAAAAAAAAAAAATTATTTTTTTTGTCTTGTTTTGAAATGTAAATTAACCGTTAACTTCCTCTAGCACCGTCGCCTTGATCCAGCAGGAGTAAGGCGAATGAGTGAGTGAGGAGGGCTTGACATGTTACCGAATAGAATGAATTTGTTCATAAGTTCTATTCTTAGCAAAACTAGAACTAGAGACTGGATTCGAAATGCATGGAATTTGCATCCGCCTCTCATTGCCAAAATTGTAAAAAACCGACGGATTTAGGTCTTGGGACTAAAGAGTTTGAGTGGGATAGGAGGAGATAGTCATCGTTATTACTGAAGCTGAAGCAGAAGATACTCTTCTGACACCTATTTTTCCCACGTCTTACACTAAACTTTCTGTCTCGTCATCACTTCTTATGGGGTTGGGTCACTGAAGAACTACTAGTTGAGCACTGTGTTCGTCGGGTTCTTCAATTGGATAACGAAACAAGATAAAATGTCGAAGAAGACAACGGCGCGGTCAACCTTCTCTTCATACTCCTTTAGATCATCCCTTTCAGGTAAACTTTTTGGATTTATTACTGACCTTGGAATCAAAATGAGGACAAATTTTGATCATTCCCGTGTCTCGTCCCTTTGGGCTCATTTTTTTGACAAAACAAAAAAACAAACAGTCGATGCACTCACAAGTTCATAAATTTGTACATTAACTCCGCCATGTTATGAAAAATCAAGGTGATTTACTATTACAGGGTAGAAACTTAAAAATTGAAATTTAGGTTAAAGTTCGGAATGAAAATAAAAAGTTACACTCTATACACACTCGACTGTGTTATATACTTAAGAGTGTAATTCAAATATAGTTTATTAAAGTTCAACTAATTGCAAAAATTTTGAAACAAACTAGTATCTTTAAAAAAAAATGTAGACCATGTTATTTAAATGAATTATTCATAAAAATTTTCTCAAATTAGCAGAATTTCAAATTTAGCTGTTCAAGTTGGACTAGAGTTCAAAATTTAGGTAAAAAATATATAGGACTAAGATTAAGATTACTTTATGTGAAAGGTGTTGAGTCAAATATGAGTAACAAAATAATAATGTCTCCAATATTTTGGCAATATTTCACAACACTGTCAGACACCCTCTGCCGAGTTGATTAATAGCCTCACAGTTTCAATAGGTTCAATTTGAAAACTAATTTTGAAAAACGATTACTTTTCAGAGCCATGACACATGACTTATTATTTTCAAAAATTTTTTTTTATTTTTTTTTTTTTGAATTTTCACTAGCTAGATGGCACTTAATGGAATTTTGTTTTTTTCTTGTAATAACTTATGTTATAGGAAAGTAAGCCTGACCTAACAGATTCACACATGATGCTCTTTTTATGGGAAGCTCTTATTAGCTAGTACAAAATTCAGAATGGCGACAAACGAAAGTGAACAGTCGAGGTTTTTTTGGCAGATTTTTGATTTTTTTTTAAAATTATATTGAAAGGAGGAACCAATCCAATGTATGACCCTGTTGGTTTCTTTTGGCATAAAGAAAGGTTAGAAAATTCCAACCGGAACATTTTTTTGCAGGCAGGTTTGGTATTAAGCTGTCATGGCTCATTTTTAATAATTCTTAAATCCAAGATCTTCACTCTTCATTAAAGCGTTTAGCACTTCTACCTATCAACAAATGAGATTTATTAGCATATTTCAGAAGGTTAAACATAATAAAAGTAGTATTTTTCATCAAACACTTTTATACCTTAAGTAGTTTACATAACTTTCACAAGAATTATTCAACTTTCCTGATGTTACTTTTAATCAGCGCCATCTATGTTACCGGTAGCTTCAAAATGAAGAGATTTCAAGCAAAATTAAGATAAAAATGTCGATGTAGGGGTGAAGCAGTGAAGTCAATGTTGTCAAAGTCGTGAATCGTGATTGCCTACCTTAATTTCACCAACTTATCAATTTTGATACCCTACATCTCGAACGTAAATTTTGCGTAGAGAACTTAAAAAATTTTTTTTTTTTTTTTTTTTTTCGAAACTCTGGAAATCTCAAACCTGTAATTTATTAAGTTACAGAAATTATGTAAATTCTGTATAACGTACAATGATTTTGAGGTAAATGATGGAATAATAGAAACTAATGAACACTTTTCTTTGGATTAGGTCATCTAGAGGAAGAATCTGGAGACATTGGGAGTAGTCGAGGTGGTCGTCTTACTCGTCACTCCTTTGAGTCATCCTACGTCAGAGCTTCTGAACCGGTAAAACTTTTTATAGATNTCCTTTGAGTCATCCTACGTCAGAGCTTCTGAACCGGTAAAACTTTTTATAGATGAGTTGATATTATTGTTATTACGATATCTACTAAGCTTAATTAGTGTGTAGAGTCGTAGCTCAGCTGACAACCCTGTGGTTAAAATGTCGGGGTTGAAAGGCGGCAAGTAAGGTTAATTCGTGAGTGGTAAGTTTACCATTGCACAACAAACAGTCTCCATCCCTAAAAACCCAAAAATAGAGTCGCCAAAACAGTCTGCCAAAAAAGATAGGGTTTTCCTCTCATATTACCTATTTTTAGCACCTAAGTGATTCTATAGTAAGCAGTAGCTTTACATAGAAAGTGTAGTTTTCTGTGCAACGAGCAGATTTCCAAGGAACCATAGGAGCACGACAGAACGAAAGAGCACCTAACTTCATACCTACGATTGACGTCAATCAATCATCAGGTGAAGTGTCTACTCAAATCGTCCTCTAANGAGCACCTAACTTCATACCTACGATTGACGTCAATCAATCATCAGGTGAAGTGTCTACTCAAATCGTCCTCTAAGTCTTTCTCATTATTACCATTGTCCAAGTCTCTCTGAATTCAACATGACTACACACAACTGTCGAATCACAGNAAGTCTTTCTCATTATTACCATTGTCCAAGTCTCTCTGAATTCAACATGACTACACACAACTGTCGAATCACAGGTTCTTCCAAGTCTCTACCAAGACCCAATTACTTCCCACTCCTCCCACCCATCTCTCCAGCAGATGCTAAAAAATTATCTCTCTGTCGAATCACAGCCAAGTCATGGAATCTACCGAAACATAATTACATTCCAGTATTTAATTATGAGAGACTTCCTCCACCCACCTGTCCTGTCACCAGAGGGAATTTACATCTCTTTACTCCAGTCATTTCAGGAGGAAATAGAAAGTTCACTGACTCTTTCGATAAAGTCATCTATACTCTCANCTGACTCTTTCGATAAAGTCATCTATACTCTCAACGAAGAATTTGCGCTTATTCTACCTCTATCCATGGAACAACAAATCAGAGAGGTGAGGAAATCATTTGGTCTGAAATTTTTATTATAATTTTGAACTAAAAGTAAGAATTTTCAATTTTTTCAAATGTTAAGTTCTACGCAAATGATTATTTTTTACACTTTCCAAAGGTATAATATGTTTGCCTCAGAAACGAAAAATTACGTAAAAATTAAACAAAATTAAATAATCTGCACATTTAAGTTTCATTCTAGAAATACATAAAATTTAAGTTGTGCTTTCCATGAAGCAGTTTCCTCTCCATATTCTTTGACTTTTACCCACCAAATATGATTTAAATTTGAAATGTAGCAGAAAATGAAAAAAACTGAAAAATTTAGCAGAAAATGAAAAAAGCTGAAAAATTTAGTAGAAAATGAAAAAAATTGAAAAATTTAGTAGAAAATGAAAAATGAAAAAGAGTAGAAAATGAAGAATTTTGAAATTTAATATTCAGTGTTTAGAAGAGGCGTGTAACTTGAGTCAATTTTTGGCTATCTTTCGTCACTGATCATTTCCCTTATTTTTTTTTTGTTTCAACCATTTCTAACCATCAGTATAAAGAAATGTTGAATGATTAGTTGTAATAGAGCCAATTTGTCAATCCTTTTGAATCTTTGTCTATTGTAAAGTACAGATGGTGAGATAATTCCTAATGTTTTTCTTTTGAAATTGTGACAGGGACGGATTGAAACACTGCTCATGAGCAAAGACCAAACAACTCTGGAAGTGAAGCTCAACAAGCGTAGAGAAACGCTTCATTTGACACCTTACACTGATGAGAATTGGGAAAGTTTCCCAGAAGGAATGGGACCGAGTCAGAAAGGTAGAGGACAACAAAGGTCAAGAACACAAGATCTAGGTCAAATATTTCGAGATAAAGAAACATTGGCTGAATTGGATGAGAAAAGAAGTTTAGAAAAGATTCAACCTAATTTGGAAAGAGTTGAATCTGTTAAAAAGAAACTGGAAGGATCAAAGAAATCTGGATTACCATTGACACTAGGACTGAGAGATTTAGAAGGTGCT
The DNA here is from genome assembly GCA_002738285.1 of Holacanthella duospinosa. Lineage (NCBI taxonomy): Eukaryota > Metazoa > Arthropoda > Collembola > Poduromorpha > Neanuridae > Holacanthella > Holacanthella duospinosa. The sequence goes on along the minus strand of NIPM01000086.1, from coordinate 21,764 downwards.
TATGGTCATTTGGTAACAGGTGATCAAGGAGATGTTGTTTTTAGACCTGATACTCCTACGCCGGATGAAATGGATAACAATCAAAGTATTTCAGGAGAATTTATAGAAGAACAGAAACGATTCATTCCAGGGAGAGTTGTAGGTCTTGATAAGTTTTTACCAGGAATTGTCACTAGTACAAGTAAAGGACCGAAATTCATCGCAGGTCAAATACTTAGTACAAAAAAAGGTCAAAAATTTTTTCCTGGTCAGTATTATGGAGAACAATTTCTACCTGGACAAATTATAAAACAACCTGATGGAGAAGCAAGATTTATTCCAGGTCAAATTATTGATACGCTCGAGGCAGGACCTACTTTTATACCAGGTCAAATCATGAGAGTCAATGGTCATGACTCATTTGTACCTGGTCAAGTCATTGAAGTGAATGGTCAAACACGTTTTGTACCTGGTAAAGTGATAGAAGAAAATGGAACAATTAAATTTCAAAGTGGAGAACTTGTTGATACAGATGAAGGACTCAAATGGGTACAGTTCAACCTTCAAGCTTGGGATATGGATGAAGAGGTCACAGAAACTGATGAAAATTCGATACTACCTACGAACTTTAAACCATTATCACTTGAAGGTTCGTCAAATTCTAATTTTCCGGATTTATCTCTAATGACTCCTTCTGAGACTCGAAGTTATGACACCTTTTCGGCGAAACTAATGGAATCAGGTGTTCTTCAGAGCTTACTATTGGCTGGAGTTGAGGTTGGTGATAGTATAGTTGTACCATCAGTAGAAGTTGAATTGAGTGAAGAGTTACATCAAAATCGACCAAGACTTCAACGATCTGTGAGTATAAATACATTTTCCCTCTTCCATCGTGTTCTAAATTCAATGAGCGATGCATTAGAAGGCGTCGATGTAAAGGAAGTAATGGATGTGAGTCATGTGATGAGTGTTGTGAAACAAGCAGAAGGTGGTTGTGAAGTGGTTAAATCTATTGTACTAGCGGCAATTGGAGATATCATTAAAGAATCTGGAGGTGGAGGTGTTGAAATGAGTCCGGATGAACTGAAACGTCGAGTTTTAGAAAAAGTTCAAGCACGTGACGGTCATGCTCATGCGCATAAGACACCGGAAGCAATACCAGAAGAATCATCTGAAGCAAGTCCAACTGCTTCACTTTGTCGATCATTTGCTACTATTCAAGTAAAGAGAGCACAAGAACTTCGAATTGGGAAAATATTGTCAAAGGAAATCGATGAAACGTCTTACGAGTCACAGTTAGAAGAAATTAGTGATAAATTAGCGACACTTGTGAGTGGTGGAAGTTTTTCTGAATCAGCTCTTAGAATATGGTTCAAAAATCGTGAAATTTTAACAAAAATTTTTGAATCTGAGGAATTAGGAGATGAGCCTGATGAAGCGGCTGTCACAAGTCGAATTGAGTCGGTTATCTGCCATATAACAGATCTAAACTCACTCTCTCTATCGGATTTAAAATTATTGTTGGAAGAATCTAAACAAGTTTCTCAATCATTGGCGGTTCATTTCGAATTGGGAAAATCGGTTTCAAACGAAACGAAATCAGAAGAGTTGTTAAAAACTTTAAGTCATGGAACAATTGACTTTATGCAGAAAGTTATCTTATTGAAACAAATGGATACTAAAGTGGATTTAGCCGAAAGATTTCGGCTGAGTGGCTTATTACTAGAATTTGGTAGAGGACCCACGGATCTACAAAAAGTTGAAGATCTTATGGATGAAATGATGTGGGATGCTTGTGTCATTGTTAAAAATGATCTTAAAACAATTGTTCCCGCATCAGCAGTGACAAAAATCCTTACTGGTGAGGCGCGTTATTCAGTGCTCGACGAATCAGGAATTCGCTTCTTTGAGCCGAATTTTCCCAGAACCAAACACATGCTCAAATCTTTCTCCGAGGAGGTGCAGACTAGCAATGTAGGAAACTTACACTGCCACATAAACCTAAATCACTGGAACTTCTGTCTTAAACTTGATGACCTCATTATTCAGTTGTTTTTTCTTTTTTTTTTCTCTACTCCTAGGGTCAACATGGTGTCCACATTACTGAAGTGACAACCCCAGAAGCAGATGACTTTACAGCCCAAGCTTACGAAGAAAGTTTTCGTTCCGTAAAGTCATCAGAGATGATTGGAGAATATGACCTTGACCTTCCCGCTGAAAGTTTGCTAGATTCTTCATTTGCTAAGTCTAAACTTTCTGTGAAACAAGCTGGGAAGCGTCGTTTGACTTCATCTAGAGGACAGACTGAGCATGGACGTGAAATTACAGTCAAAGAAGAACGAGAGTAATACTCGGTATTCTTATTTCAATTTTTTTTGTACAAAATACTATGATTGGTTGGTTGATTTCGTTGAGCAGTGCAAGTATTCGAGAATTGGTCGAAACTGAAGAAGATTTTTTGAAAGATATGGATACGCTTCTGAAGGTTTATTACAAAGCAGCTGAAGAAAGTACTGATAAAACTGTCTCCGAGTCGAGAGATGTCGTCTTTGGAAGTTTGCCGAAAATTGCTGAGTTTCATCGTTCCCTACTATTGGATGCATTAAAGTCAAATACAGACAATACAAAATTACTTGGTCGTGCTTTCACAAGACTTGTAAGTAACTTCTGTCCTATCATATGAAAATTTACTCTTGAGTAACAAAAAAGAGAATATTTTTTAAATTCAGGAGCGAGAATTCGATACACATGCAAAATACATTGAAGAAGAAGCAGCGGCTGAGCGTTACCTGAAGGAAAATCCGGTCATTGCAGAATTTTACAATGTAATTAAAACAATTCAAGCAATCTTTAGTCAGATTTGTTGCTAATGAAATATTAATTTTGTTAAGGAACTATGCCGAAAAGTAGACTCATCGAAATGTCTGACTGAGCAACTACGACTACCCAATCAACGACTCAATGACTATTCAGTTTTACTTCAAGAACTTGTAGACTACACCGCTGACCTAAAGGAACCTACGACTGATCTTGAGAAAGCGCTCGAACTTATGAAAACACTTCCTCAAAAGTCAGGAGATGAAAAGTTCCTGAAAAGTATAGAAGGATACCGGGGGTCCATTAAAGGACTCGGAAGACTTCTCTCACACGTATAAATTCCAATCAATTTCAACCAGTTTAGCTTTACGATGCATTTTTTTAAATTTTTACTAACCTTAACACTACCCATTTAATTTTTATTATTATAACATTTTTATAGGACTGGTTTGGATTAACAGACACGGCAGGAGTTCGTAGAGAGCGCTACTTGTTTTTATTTAAGGGAAGGATTTTAGTCACGAAAGTCAAACGTATTACAGAAGATCGTTCTGTATTTATTCTAAAAGATGTCCTTAGGGTAAGGACCAGTTATTTGATAAAAATTAAATCAGAAATGTTATTAATTAATTATTTTGGCAGCTACCTGATTTGGAAGTACTTTCTGATGATGAGACATCATTCGATCTTCATGAACCGAGTACAGGAGGGAAATATCGATTGGAACACACTGATACAGTTGTGAAAACGAAATGGTTGGAAGAAGTGAAGGCATATGCCAGTGACCCAGTGGCCAGAGCAAGGAGACAAGACAGTGTCACTGTGGATACAGCCTTTGGAACGAACAATAGTAGTGACGAAGAGAAAAGTGACACGAAAGGACATAAAGATACCGGTGCTTCAATCCCGACAGAGACTGAATTATCTAAAAGTTCATCCAATGTTGTCCTTCTAAGACGGGATAGCTTAAAATTAGAGCCTGAGAAAGGTCCAAAAATTATTTTTGGGTTAAAATCACGCGCATGTGAACGTAAGTCCTTTTCAAATCTCATCTTAACTAAATTTGTTGAAAATTGGAAATTTTTTTTTATAAATTTAGCTGGAGATTCGTCAGTATTTCATGTTAAATTTCATTCACCAACTCCATCTTCTGTAAGTTGGTTAAAAGATAACAAAGCATTGGATGATCGACTGGCGGATAGAATCAAAATGACTGCAATTGGAAACGACTACTCAATGGAGCTCCTCAATTGTACTGATGACGACTCTGGACTCTATACAGCTCGTTGTACCAACGAATTTGGATCAAAATCAAGCTCAGGGCTCCTCACTGTTCATGAGCGTAAGAAATTTAATTTTTTAATGTTTTTTTTTCTCCACTTGACTACACAAATTTAACTTTTGTAGTTACGCCCGAAGAGAGAGCAATTCGAATGGCTGAAAACTCACCTGGATTTCCTGTAAAATTCAAGGATGTGGAAGTGATTCAAGACACTGTTGCCTGTTTTATGATTGCTACTTCTGGTGATCCACTTCCAAAACTTCGTATTTACAAAGATGGTGAAGTACTCCAGTATGATGATCGAGTCATGTTGGAAGCTACGGAAGAGCCAGGTCACTACGACCTCTTCATGAATCACGTGAAACCCACTGATGCTGGTGTCTACAAGGTACTGTAGTTATTATTATTTTTCTAACAAATTAAAAAAAAAGTTTTATTTTTACATAACATTTTGTGATAAGGTGGTTGGAAGCAATATCTATGGGAGTGAGTCCTTTACAGCCAAATTAGACGTAGTTGAAGAAAAAGACGTCTTCCATGGTCTCGAATCAGGAAGCGCACCACTCGACTTTACTTGGTTTCGTGATGGAAAGAACTTTACACCAGAGGAACGATTCAAGGTCATGTTCAAAGATGACGAAGATACGCTTGCATTGAGTGAGATTTTATATAGTTTGGATTCAACTGGGATTCTTATTAGAGTTCTACTATTATTATTATAGTTACTACTTATTGTCTTTAATTGTCAATTTTTTAGTATTCCAACATGTTACACCGGAAGATGCAGGACTTTACACTTGTGTTGCGAGCACAAGTAGTGGAAAAATTTCATGTAGTGCTGAATTAACGGTGAAAGGAGCAGTTCATCAATTACTCAGAGAACCTGCACCACCAGTTATCAAATCCAAACTTACACGAACTGAATTTACCGCTGCAGGATCAGGAATGTTAGAAATTAAAGCAGATGGCTTTCCACAACCAACATTGGCATGGTTCAAAGATGACAAGAAGATATCTGCAGGAGACAAATATAGATTTCTACACGAAGACGCCGAATCAACGGCTCTTATTATCAAAAACGTAGAAGTTGGAGATGCAGGAATTTACAAAGTAATTGCAACCAATGAATTAGGACAAGATGAGTCAGCGGCTGAAGTCATTGTCTTAGCTCCACCAAAGTTCATCAAGGAAATGAAAGACTGTGCCGCACTTCGTGGTTCGGATCTAGTGATGGAAATTTCAATTGTTGGATCCCCTTCGCCTGATCTCAAACTGTTAGTTTTCTTAATAATTACCAATTTATCTGACCAATTTATCTGACCAATTTATCTGACCAATTTATCTGACCAATTTATCTGACCAATTTATCTGACCAATTTATCTGACCAATTTATCTGACCAATTTATCTGACCAATTTATCTGACCAATTTATCTGACCAATTTATCTGACCAATTTATCTGACCAATTTATCTGACCAATTTATCTGACCAATTTATCTGACCAATTTATCTGACCAATTTATCTGACCAATTTATCTTTTTTTTCAATTAGATACAAGGATGGGCAAGATTTGAGTAAAAATAATCGAGTTTCTATTACTAAAAGTGAAGGAGTTTATAAAATTCTAATTCAAAATGTGGAGAAGAAAGATGCCGGGTCATATTCAGCAGTGGCATCAAATTCTGTAGGTCAAATGTCTTGTTTTTGGTCAGTAGATGTCAACTGTCCGCCACAAATCATTTCTACATTTGAAAAACGTATTGAAAAAGAGGTCGGGGAAACACTAATTCTTGAGTTGGAAATAGAAGAAACTGTCAAGAATATTACCTGGTAAGATGGGCGTTAGTTAAATTAAATTAAACAATTTATTATCAATTTTATTTGACTTGTTAACAATTTGTTATTTTTTTTTTATTCAGGAAGATAGATGAAGAGATTATTGATAAAAAAGTACAGAAAGTGACATCCGAAGGAAGAAAACATAAATTAGAATGGAAGGGATTGGGTAGATCCTCTTCTTGTAAAATTTTAGCCACAGTTTCCAATGAATTTGGGTCAGTTGAGTCAGATTGTGAATTGGTTATAAAGCGGAAACCAGAAATTATAGAAAAACTCAAACCAGTTGTAACTAATTTGGGCGAAACTGCTGAATTTTATGTCAAAGTTGACTCATATCCAAAGCCCAAAGTTAAAGTAAGCGGCGCTACTAATTCTAAATCTTATTGCACTCATTTTTGTTTAATTTTTCTACTAATTATTTATAATTACTTTTTATAGTGGTTTCTAGGCGATGTAGTTGTAGATGGAAAAAAATATGAAGAAAATGGGAACACTTACAAAGTAAAATTACCGAAAGTAGACGCCAGTGCGACTGTGCGAGTCAAAGTTGAAAATGACTATGGATATGACGAAGACTCGGCAGAACTCACAGTAAAACGAAAACCAGAGTTTACAAAAGGACTCAAAGATGTCACCATTTTGGAAGATGAATCATTGGACATGTCAATCAATATTATTGGTACTCCTACTCCAAATCTTAAAATGTTTCATAACGGGACAGAAGTAGAGGCCAGTGCACGAATCAAAATTACAAAAGAATCAACTGAAACCTATCACATGGTTTGTAGAAAATATAAAATTTTAAAAACAACTCGGATTAATCTAGCTTGAATTTTCCAGACATTTAATGTTGTTCTTCCCTCTGATGGTGGGGATTGGATGATCAAAGCAACCAATGACTGTGGAGAAGTAGAATCACGATGCAAGATAACTGTGGAAGGTTTCCTTTACTCCTTTTTTTTTAATTTTATGATTAAAATTTTTATCAAATTTAGTATAACTATTACAATCAATTAATTTTATTCTTCTAGGAAAACCAATTTTTGAACAGAAATTAGCTTCAACAATTGAAGTAATTGAAAGTGAAAATTTAGAATTGACAGTGACACTGAAAGGCTCACCTGTACCCATCATCAGATGGAATTTAAACAATGAAGATCTCAAAGTATCAAAACATATTCAAATTGTTACTAATGGTGTCCAAACAGATGAAACTATTTCCTCGAGACTTCTTATAAGCAACGTAACAATGGAAGAAGGAGGAGAGCTTACTGTAATTGCTCAAAATAAACACGGTACTTCTGAAAGTCGTGCAATTGTTAAAGTCATCTCATTGGCCGAACTCAAAGGACCTAAAATTCTAACTCAATTACAAAATGCTACGGTTGTAAAAGGGGAAGACGCGGAGCTAAAGTATAAAATCAGTTGTATTATTCATTGAAAACTTGAACCTAAAGTGAATTTTGATTGGTTAATTATTCTAGAGCTGTGGTCAAAGGAAATCCATGTCCTTCGGCAGAATGGTTCAAAGATGGGGTATCCCTTGGACCTGGGAAACAAGTTGGAGAATCTTACGCGCTACCATTAAAGGCGACTTCTCAAGCGACTGCAGGAAATTATGAACTTGTTGCCAAGAATGAGTACGGAGAAGCAAGGTTCGGTATTTTATTTTCTTTACGAATTAACGTTGACAATAACAATGTTACCAAAATAATATTTTTATGTTGTTCAATTAGAACAAAAGCACAGGTAGCGGTTTTGTGTAAGCCAGAAATCATAGGTTTGGAGAGTCTTCACCTCTTGCCTGATGAGCCAGTGATTCTAACAGCCAAAGTAAGCGGATATCCTCAAGTCACTCAAGTCGAATGGGCCAAAGATGGAGTACCGATAGAAGAACAAGGTGACAAAATCACTTTTGTTGACGGTCTAGCAACGCTTAAACTAGGTCCGGCAGAAAAAGCAACGAGAGGATGCTACTCGCTTCGCGCCAAAAGTGACATTGGGGAGACTATTGTGAAAGCTCAAGTAGCAGTTCAACGTAATAATACACTTTATTGTGAATTTATTAATCAGTGATAAAAGATTAATTTTAATACTTTTTTTTGATACAGTTGACCCACCAGTGTTCACAAAGGAATTACATAATCAAGAAGTAAAAGATGGAGATGAGTTGATTCTTAAATGCAAAATTAGCGGTACTCCAAAACCGGAAATCAGTTGGACTCTAGATGGAGTTCTTATCACAGAGGGAATAGCCGAACAAGATGGTGTTTGTACAGTCACTTATGAAAAGGCTGGAAAAAATCAAATGGGAAAGGTAATTAATTCAATTATTTTTTTACTGGCTACACTGTGTACATTACTCTCTGTCTACCTTACTCGAGTCCTTCAATAAGGGTCTAAATAAATTCAAAAATTCAAATTCAACCAATTGTATTCCAACAAAATTTGAATGTTGAAATATATGATTGGTTGAATTTGAATTATTTTTCCATCTTATTGTACCATCGTTATTGAAAGATACGATATTTCATATCATTGTGTAGTATAAAGTGGAAGCAGTGAACTCTGGTGGATTGGCATTCAGTGAGGCAACCGTGTCAATGGTGAAGTTGAGTCCGAAGTTTTTGAAATCATTACCTAGGCGCCAATCGTTCTCTGAAGGTGAACCAATTCAATTGAAGGTATGAACTATTTCATATTATACATTAAAAAAAATTAATTTACCGCCAAACAGTAGAATTCATATGTGTTANTTATTTTTCCATCTTATTGTACCATCGTTATTGAAAGATACGATATTTCATATCATTGTGTAGTATAAAGTGGAAGCAGTGAACTCTGGTGGATTGGCATTCAGTGAGGCAACCGTGTCAATGGTGAAGTTGAGTCCGAAGTTTTTGAAATCATTACCTAGGCGCCAATCGTTCTCTGAAGGTGAACCAATTCAATTGAAGGTATGAACTATTTCATATTATTCATTAAAAAAAATTAATTTACCGCCAAACAGTAGAATTCATATGTGTTGCCAACAGGTAAAAGTAGATGGCTCACCCAAGCCTTCAGTGGCTTGGTTAAAAGATGGCAAACCATTGGAACCAGATGACAGAGTAGAGATTCAATGTTTACCAGATGGAACATGCGTATTAAACATATCCAATGCTAAACCTTCAGACCGTGGGAGTTACTCAGTGATATTAGAAAATCCTGAAGGAAAAACAGAATCAAACTCAACTGTTGAAGTACATGGAAAACATCGGAAACCTGAATTTTTGGAAAATTTGAACGGTCCTTCGACAGTTCCACGTGGGAAGCCTATGAAGTTATGCGCCAAAGCAAGTTAATTATCTATTTTTCAAAACTACTGCTAATACTATATCATCCTGTAATGTTCATCTTCTAGATTGATGGACACCCTCTCCCTGAAGTCAAGTGGCAAAAAGATGGTCGAACTCTGAGACCAAGTACAGGAATTATAGGTCGTATTGAATCAGACGGTACAGTGAGCCTTGAAATACCAGAAACATCAGATTCTGATGCTGGGAAATACAAACTTATATTATCCAATGACAAAGGAGAGACGAGTCAAGAAATAGAAGTTAGTGTTGGACCACCTCTCCGCAAGCCGTCTTTCAGTAAAGGCTTGATTGACACTAGTGTTGTAGAAGGTTTTCCACTTGAACTTCAAGTATATACTTTGGCTACCATTTCTGCTTTTATTTATTTTACACAAATTGAATATTTGTTTTTGTTTTAGGCAAGCATAACCGCAAATCCAGCTCCAAAATTTACAGTGCTCAAGGACGGTGAGCTAATTCCGCTTGAAGTTAAAGTTGTGGAAAGAGATGGTGCAATGAAGGCTATTATAGCTCTACCGGCAGTATCCCTAGAGTCTAGTGGAATGTACACTTTACAAGCGGTCAACAGCGAAGGAGCTACAAAATCTTCGTGTACCATTGATGTTATCCCGCTACAATCCACGGAAGAGCCGAAGGAACCTTCGTTTGTTAAGAAATTATCCAGTGTGAACGCAGACGAAGGGCAGGAGTTTGAACTTGTAAGAAAGCCATTAATAGTAAACGGCTAACCTTGCTGTGCTTAGCAACCCAGTTTCTACGGTTGTTCCAATACGCACTTTAGAACATATACCTTCTTCTAAGGTACTTCTAAGTACATTGCCGGTAACTTGTAAGATTCACCTTGCCTAACTATTATGACTTCACAGAGGTCAACAGGCAAGATAGATCTTAATATTTTAACAACAATTACACACAGGTAGGTATCTATTATTGTCAGTAGTCATAGTAATTCCCTTTTAAAATGGACGAAAAAGGTAACATCCAGTTTTACCCAATCCCCACTCCTCCCGTTTAGTTTAAGCTATTCTAGCTGAACTCTGATTTTAAATCGCGCGCGAGATTCGAAATAGACTTTATTGTTTATTCCCATCGTCTTTCATAATCTCTAACCAGTACCAACGACTATATTTTTTACTCCATAAGGTTGGATTGGTGAGTGGGAACCCTCTACCGGCGGTTGAGTGGAGCAAAGATGGCGTTAGGTTAGGAGAAGGTGAATTCGACGGTAAATCCGTACGGTTCCATGTTGAAAATTCTAAAATGGATGATGCTGGACTCTATGAATGCAAATTAATAAACGACAGTGGTGAAGCAGTTTCTGAAGCTCCTGTAACAATTCGGAAGATTTATACTAAGCCAGAGTTCAAAGATAGATTTGTTGATAGTCAACAAGTACCAGCACGTGACTGTAAATTTGGAGCTAAAGTAACAGGCATCCCGTTCCCAATGATTAGTTGGACCAAAGATGGAGTTCCTATTTCTTCTTCAGATAAATATTCGATTCGTAAAGATCGAGACTTAGTTTCGTAAGTTAAACCTAAATTTTACTACGACGGTTGATAGAATTTAGTCTAACTTTGATGTTCCAGGTTGACTGTAAGAGACTGTTCGGATGAGGACAAAGGAAGATACTGTTGTACGATTGAAAACATAGAGGGCTCTGACAAATGTGAAGCAGAGTTAGACGTTGTAAAAGAATTGTAAGTAATTCGACTCATATTTTTAAAACGAAAATCGTTCATTGGTCATTTTTTTCTCTTCTTTCTTACTCTGGAAGACCTCGAACACCAAAACCAGAAGCGCCATCTTTTCTCAAGAAAATAAACAAAACTGAACTATATGATGGAATGGATGCGCGATTCACAGGTGTTATAATTAAAAATAATTACAATCTACCAATTAATTATCATGATAGTAAATTTTTAATAATAATTTTCAGCTTGTGTGACTGGCTATCCTGAACCAGAATACGAATGGTTCAAAGATGGTCAAAAGTTACTCCCAGATTCTCGAACAAAATTTGAAAAAGAAGGAGCTGGTCTCCTTCGTTTAATTATACCTAAAGTAACCTCTGCTGATGTGGGTACTTATCGTCTACGTATTTTCAATAAGCTTGGCGAAGCGTCTTGTGATGGACAGTTAAAGGTTGAAGGTTTGGAAATTCCACGACGACGACCTGCCGAAGACTATTTAGACTATGACAAATTTAAAAAGTCTGGTTTACCGCTTCCTTTGATGGATAAACCTATTATCAGTTGTATGAGTGATCGACATTTGACCTTGAGCTGGAAACCAAGCCTTAGTTCAGTCGCACGATACCCTGTCACTTATACAGTAGAAATGTGTGAAGTTGGTGGATTAGATGGACCAAGATCTGATTGGTTCGTGGTTCGTCGTGGTAAGTTCTAATTATCAAAAATGTTTTTAATTTGTGTGTATTTAAATTTGGTGAACTATAAGGTTTGAGAAATTGCGTTTGTGATGTACGAAATTTGGATCCTTGGCTGGATTACAAGTTCAGAATCCGTGTAGAGAATGAATATGGGATCAGTGACCCTAGTCCATACGCCATCACTCTGAGGTATTGCCTCATTTCATTGGTCCAGACAAATTTTTATTAACGCGCAAGTCATTATGGTTTTAGATCAAAGTTTGATTTGACTTTGCGTCCTTGGAGTCCAATACTGACACATCCAATCCCAAGAGATTATGACCTCGAGCTTCCACCACACGATGGTTACATTTTTGCGCCAAGGTTCTTGAGCTTACCATATGACTCCCAATATGGCATTCGAGATTCCAGCAGTAAAATACTATGGTAAATCAAATTATTCCGCTCTAATTATTTTAGCAGTCGTTTCATTCGTTAATTTTTTAATATGGCAGGTATGTCTACGGCTATCCAAAACCAATAGTTGAATTTGAGTTCAATGGGACAAATATCACAAGTGATATTGGTGGCGGGAGATGGGCGTTTACATATTTGAACAATGGAGAAATTGGACTTTATGTAAATAGGTATAAATTTCATGTTTAATTCTTCAAGTATATAAAATCTATTTCATTTGTTTACTTCTCACTGTAGAATTACAGATGGGGTTGTTGGTCGGTATATGGCCATTGGTCGAAATCCACACGGTGAAGCACGTCAGGAGGTTCAATTGAAGTTGGCAGAACATCCTAGATTTATCTCTAGACCAGAGGAGACTTGGATAATGATCCGAAGAGATGGGAAAGTAACAGCAAGGGTAACTGGTACACCACTTCCGGATATTAAATTCTACAAAGATTGGACCACCGTTGGAGAATCTAGTCGTCTTAGGATGAAAACTATCGAAAGTGTCGATGGAAGCTATCTAACTGTTACATTAGAACTGAGAGAATCAATTCTCAAAGATGTTGGACTATACTCAATTACTGCAACAAATTTAGCTGGTACTACACACACGTAAGTTCATAATATTAAACGAAGTAATTTTGAATGTCATGAAAATGGTTACTATATGATAGGTCATTTAATATTCGTATTGAAGAATCTGAACCAGAGTACAACTGGCGTACCTATGGACCTCTACGACCAATCAAAACACGCTCAAGGCCATTTTCAGATTATTATGACCTTGGTGATGAATTGGGTCGTGGAACACAAGGTGTGACTTACCATGCTGTTGATAGGTTCACTGGGGACAGTTTTGCATGCAAGTACATGCGTGGCACTGGTCAATATCGAGACTGGATGGAGAACGAAGTAAGCGGGACTTATATTACTCTGATTGGAGGAATTTGAATCAGTGACTTAATTTTATTAAACTATTATTTATTGAAAAACTGAATATATTTTTTGCTACTAGGTGAATATAATGGAGGGGCTTAATCATCGTCACATTACCAGACTCCACGAATCGTTTAGAGAGCCAGCGGGAGTTAGAATTTTTATGGAAATGTAAGATCCTGTAGATATCACTTGATACATAAAAATCATAATAATTAAGCTGGATTGACTAATTTGTCATAGGTCCAGTGGAGGCGACTTGATCAGTTCTCTAATTTCAAGAACAGATGTAACAGAATGGGAAATTTCAGCGTACATTCGGCAACTTTTATTGGGGCTTGATTATCTTCACGACAATAGTATTGCCCACTTGGGTTTATCACCTTATGACCTTCTCATCACGAGGCCAGCTGGAAGGGAGATCAGAATAACAGATTTCGGTCTTGCGAGAAGAATTGGATCTAGGCTTCATCCACTTGAATATGGAAACCCTGAATTTGTGGCCCCAGAAATTGTTCTAGGCCGAGGAGTAGGATATGCTGCCGACATTTGGTCAGTTGGTGTCATCACTCACCTTCTACTGACAGGAAATTCTCTTTTCTTGGGAAGAAATGATATGGAGACACTGGATAGGATCAAGGTACATCTACTGACTAAAATGATACTTTGTCCAAGATAAACTTAGTTGGTTGTCTTTGAAGATGAAAACTTGGAGTCTCAGCGAAACGCTTTCAGCAGAAGCTCGAGATTTCCTAATGCGCCTTCTAGTTTTTGAAGAAGAGGGAAGAATGGACATTAAAAGTTGTCTTAACCATCCATGGATAACATGTCGGAATGACACAAGAATTGGTGTCACACCCCTAACTACCACATACTACGACAAATTGAGGTTGATTTTCATTTGTCAGTTGTTCCCATTCAGTTGAAGTCTTTTAAAACTTTGTGTAACAGGTCATGGTATGATAATGCCAGCTGTCGTGATATCTTCCGTCGTCGACCTCTTTCTGGAGCTTATACACATCCTTCTCGAATGGTTTACCCACCAGGGGAATGGACACCTGAACGAAGGTCACCTATAAAGGAACCACGTGACTACATGGCTCCGGAAGTTATTTACTCACGACCTAACTTGAATAATGAAATTGGACGAGTATCTTCAGAATCTCAGTAATAATTATCTAAACTGAAAAAAAAAAAATTTTTTTATACATTTTTTTTTAACATAATTTTAGCTATCAAACAGGACCAGACACTTATTTGCTTCAGCTTCGAGACGCAGATTTCCCTGCTCGACTTCGTCAATATATGAAAGTGGCTGCTGGACGATCTCCAGCAATGGCCATCCAACTCAAGGGTGCAGCTTATGACACAGATGTAAAACTTTTATTTTTATTCTTCAAATGTTATTGTTAATTATTACTCATTGGGAAATTACTTCAGCGGTCAGTGATACGAGAAAGAAGACGTTTTACGGATATTATGGATGAGGAGGTAGATGATGAAAGGAAGAACAAAATCAACGCTTACGGAGAACCACGCAGACTAAGGCATGAAGTTGGACAACACATGGACATCCAAGCAGAGGCAGAAGCTATTGTAATGAGCAAGCGCAGTGGATCCGGACCGTTATTCAGAATTCGTCCAGCTTTTATTATTGGAGCAGTGATTGGACAAGAGTTAGTAGTAAGCGTGGTGGTTGACGGTGACCCAGTCCCTTCTGTTCAATGGTTCAAGAATGACCTAGTTGTTGGAGAATCCAACCGGCTCAAAACAATTGAAGATGGAAATTTATTCAGTCTCTCTATGAGTAAAGTACTAGCCTTTGACTTAGGATTGTACAAGGTTGTCGTCAGAAATCCAAATGGCCAAATAACTGCCAGATTTAGAATTCAAGAATCAGCGGTTGCAGAGAGCACTCGAATCCCAGCGTTGGATTACAAAGTAGAACAAGAACATCTGAGCTTAGACACTTCTGTCGAAGACTTTCCAACGGAGAAAGTGCTTTATATGGGCAAGTTCTCGAAAATCCTGGAAACAAGTAATGGGAAAATAGTTCGATGGTCAAAAGGATTTTCAGGTGAAATGGATCTGATTGGATCCATTCGGCACATTGCACTGTCCAATCCACTCAATCTCTTTCAACGAGACGGAATTAATTTAACGCTTCAAGAAGGAGTGAGTGGATCACTCCTCCGTGTATTGTCAAATTCCAAATATTCTGAACAAACACTTTGTCTCATCATGGGCCAGGTGAGTTAGCCGAAAATTATAAATTCTTAACGTCAAAAGACCTAAAATTTTTTTNTTTGTCTCATCATGGGCCAGGTGAGTTAGCCGAAAATTATAAATTCTTAACGTCAAAAGACCTAAAATTTTTTTTACAGATTCTGGATGGGATAAGCTATCTACATTGGCGCGGATTTGCACTATTGAATCTCGAACCTGGGNTTTTTTTACAGATTCTGGATGGGATAAGCTATCTACATTGGCGCGGATTTGCACTATTGAATCTCGAACCTGGGAATATCCTCTTGTCAAGTGTCGAAGATCCAGTGGCTAAACTAACAGATTTTTCCAGCCTTCAGACAGTGTCTCGTTTGGGAAGTCGTGTTAAGATATTTACTCCCATTGAATTTACTGGTATTTGGAGTCTTAATGAATATTTCTTACGAAATTTCAGACTTTTACACTTAAGCACTGTAATGTTTAATTGTTTTAACGATAATTTTTTATTACAGCTCCTGAACTTCTCAGCTCAGAACCTGCCTATCCAACGACTGATATTTGGAATGTTGGCGTTCTACTTTACGTTCTTCTGTCAGGTCACTCTCCGTTTGCAGGTGATACTGACGAAGACACGAAAGCAAATGTCACATACGTCCGTTTCAGATTCGAGTACCTGTTCAAGGACTTGACCCAAGAGGTCACTCGTTTCATTATGCTCTTATTCAAAAAGAGTCCGCTGTAAGTACACCAAGTGTAAATTCATCAGATTAGAATTATATTTCAATCAACAAAAAAAAATTGTGTTTTTTTAGAAAACGTCCATCAATTGAGGAATGTTTTGAACACCGATGGCTCCTACCCTCTGAGTACATGCTCAAAAAGCGCGAGAAGAGTTGTTTTGCTGCAGGTCTTCTTAGAGAATACACACATGAATATTTCGAAAAAAGAAAAGATTGGTGGGATTTGGCAGAAACTTCGGAATAAATTCATCTTATTTTGTTCAATGTTGGTTAATAAATGTAACTTGTCATTTTATTCAGTAGAAATAGTCAATTCAAGGTTCAATTGCACCCACGTTCAACGAAAATTAAAAATATTTTTAATGCTAAGACAATTCAAGCTTTCGTAAGGTTTAATTAGAAGTTGACAGATTTTTATTGTTTGGTGGTATTTCCGAATTTGTTTAAAATTTTTAAACTATTAATACGCTCAGCAGCATCTTTTGTTCTTATTTCTTNGGTGGTATTTCCGAATTTGTTTAAAATTTTTAAACTATTAATACGCTCAGCAGCATCTTTTGTTCTTATTTCTTCTCTTCACTTCTCAATCATCGCGCTAGTTTCATTAGATTTGATTAAATTGATTTGTGAACACTTGTTCAACAATCACCATGTTCGGCTAACAGCAGTAATACGGTCAACTTTTGTCATTCAAAAGTGAAAATCAAATATCAGCACCCAATTAACTCTTTATATTAATTATGTGACAAAGTAAGTGATAACATTCAAATAGCCAACCAACTAATTATTCCAACTAGCAAAAAGTACGAGTACTAGACGACTACCTTGTTGCCCGACGAAATGATTAGATATCCTCCAATAACGAGCTGAAGAACCAAAATAATCACAACTACGATTATTAAGGTTCCCGAACCACCGCTGGTAGTTTCGTTGTCATGATTTGTTTATTACTTCATCACCCTTAGTGGCAGGGGCGACGTTTCGCAAAAATTGCAGAATCACAACGACGCCATCCCTTTAGTTAAAGCTTTGGCCGTGCGCGATTCATGAAAAAGGATTAAATTTAAAAAAACTAGAAAAACGCAGAATGCACCGGGAGACAAATTTTTTTGCTGATTGCAGAATTTTTGTGGGCGTCAGGAGGGTGCATGGAAGCAACCGGTCTCCATGGACTTTGGTTGTAAGGTTTAGCTCAGGGAACCGACGGCGAGCGCCATTCTTTCGTTTGATCGCTCCTATGCCAAACCAAAAAATTAGTCGGTTTCTTCAATGTGTCGAGTGATAAAAGTGAGACGAAAAAGTGGTGCCGATGACTTTCTTTGCCTATGCCATACCGGATGAAAAGTGAGACAATGAAGTATCCGCTCTACCGTATGTTAGGTAGCGAAGAAGAATTTTTTTTTTAACTTTCTCCTCTCCTGTTATCCCCCTCTAAGCGTTGTGGTGGTAAGTATGAAATCCTCATTGACATCACACTCAAATGTATCAGAGTTGGTCTCCCGCTCGATTGTATTTTCTCGTGACAATGGGTCAATCAACCGCCAAGATCTTCGCCTCGATTCAGTTATTTCCGCATCAGTTCTTATCAGAATTTCAACGAGGTGAGTTCTCTTATGTTTATTAATTACATATAAATTTTGTATTGAAATCAATCAAATTGAAATTAGGTAAACAATTTATAATTATTTTCTTCTATTAATCATTATAAAAATAATTAACGGGTCCATTAATTTGACATTCAGAAAAACTGAAAAAAAATGTCAAAGGCAGGGATGTGAATGAAACTCAGAAGAGATTGACAACTTTGTTGTCAAGTCAATGTCTCTGGACGTCACGAATTTAGCTTTATTATTAGTGCTCATTGTACTATGGAGGGTTATCAATTCCACTAACATGCTGGTGTTTTTATTTCCAACATTCTTAAAAAATTCGACATCGAAACAAGCAAATATTTATTTTGAATTCGAAACTATCAAGGTCGAAAGTTTTAAAGTTGATACTTTCGAAGAAAATAGTGTCATTATTGCAACTTTCGAAGTTTAAAGTTATTTCTCAAATTAAATCGCTGTAACCTATCAACACTTTATACTTAAGTTTAAGTTCCTATAGCAACTTGTTACAAAGTAGTTTGATGCCAAAGATGGCGGAAGGGTATTTCTGTTAATTAAAACGGTTTTTGCGAGTGATGTCCTAAATTCTCCATCGCATGGTAAATGCCGAGTTAAAGGCTATTCCCCTAAATTAAATATGATATTCGGAATAAGGATAAAAATTGCTTCAATATGACATATTCCTAATTAAATTAGAGTCCTAACTTTTTGGGGTACCTTATAAACTTAATGCACTGTATTCAAAAAATTTTTTTTGAAGTTCAGTTATTCTTCATGTATCTTTTTTTTTCAGGTTGCAGAGGAGGATCCTGTATTCTCCCTTTCTATTTATAGGGGGAAATGGGGGCTTCGGCCAAAAGTATCTTTTTTGAGTGTTAGATTTGTTTTCAAATTAATCTACATCAATTAGGTTATTTGGGTTTGCCCTCATTTCAACTTCAGGGTTTACTTCTGGTTTGATTCTGACATTTATTTCTAATTATTCCTGTTATTTTTTTGCAGATATTCGTAGTACTTGATGAAATTTAGCAGCATTTTGTAAATTTTGAATTAAATTGTTGTGCCCAGATATGTTGCATGGTTCATGGGATGCATCATGAGACACAACCTTTTATTTACCAATAGTTTAGGTTTCCCTCCAAGAAAAAAAAGGTAAAAAAAAATTCTTCTTCGCTACCTAACATACGGTAGATTTTTTGGAGTTGAACCAAGTTCGACTTTTCACACGCCAACTTGGAGCCGATAGTCTTTTGAGGGTCCACACCGGAATTTTTCATTCTTCTCTTTCGAATTCTCACTCATCTTCTGATTAGCATAGCGCTATGCCTGCCCTTCCACACTTAATTTAAAACATTTTATTACCAATTTGATTCCTTGTACTTCCACTATGCCATACCAAAGAGCCGACAACTCATCTGCTCCACTATCATCGTTTCACTTTGTGCGGTATGGCCAATTGAAAGAAAAAGTAGAGCCGACAGAAAGGCGGCGGCTGGCGCTTCAACGACTAATTTTTATGATCTATTTTCTGGTATGGCATAGACGAAAATAATCGGAACCGATCTTTTATCTGTTCAACTCCAAGTCATCGGCTCCGGTGGTATGGCCCAAGCTTTAACAGTTTCAGAACAAGCATGCAAAAGTAGGATATGATTTAGAAGAAATCAAGCCTCTACGATCACTGCAACGGAAGTTATGATTTATGAAAATTGAAATTTTTAGATCTTTTGGCATGATCTGAAAAGTAGTTTACGAAAAAAATTTTCAATCACGATAATAGAAATAAAATTAATTTAAATTATTACGTCTTCATAGCACTCTGAGCTACAATGTCCAACTACCACAACTTCAGATTGTCTTGGTGGTAAAAGAATTCGGTAATCCTCTACTGATCCTATGACATAATTGTCAGCATCATATTTCCGAAGTGTTTTGGTAGTGTATAATTGAAACCCTGAGCTATCTACAATGTTTTCAACTAAGTACTTGTTGTCATAATGAACTTCCAACATGTAGAAGACAGAGTTATCATCTTCTCCCCCACCTAATGGAAGACCTACATCTCGCGGAAAACTGAATGGCCCACCTCCAACGTTCCAAATAATATAAGAAGTACTACAATGGAGTAGATTTGATGGCATATTATTAAGCCCTGGGATACACTCCCGGTCAGTAGCATTAAGGTAAGTGGCCTTAATTAAGTACTTTACGGTACCTGAATGTGAGGAGGGGTGGAGTGAACTTGATTTAGCCAATCAGAGCGAGTTCGGGAAATAGAGGTTTTCCTGTAATATGTTTATGATTTTCAAAACCTGCTCAAAAACACTTTGTTTATTGTTTTGTTTTGTTTTGTTTTGTTTGTTCCACTCTCCTTAAACAGAAACAAAACAAAACAAAACAAAAGCTTTTGTTTCAAGAGAGCTTTAAACAAAAACGAAACAAAACAATAAACAGTATTTTGTTTTGTTTATAAACGAAACAGTCCCATCACTA
>NIPM01000085.1:569104-631719 GCA_002738285.1 Holacanthella duospinosa | reverse complement strand
TAGTGACCTCTGGGAAGGTCACCAGTTCTTTCCACTGTGCACTCTGCTGACTTCACCACCGGCCACATTAGAAAAAACAAGGTTACAACACTATTAACCACCATTAGGAATGAATAGAAAAAATATATTTTTTCAAACAGTCATATAAATTTTGTTTTTGAATATTTTCGAAAACCATCGAAAATACCTTCTCAAAATGCGTTTCTACACACACCTGCCAAATTTCAAATTGATCCGAGTAAATGTGGTGAAATAAAATTTTGTAACAATTGAAATCCTTGTTTTACATGTTAAACTTCAATTAGCCAATTTCAAACTGGAGATGAATGTGGCAGAGCGGCAAAATAAAGACTACTTATGAAAATTCAGATATGTAAATCATCGAGTTGGTCTTTTGTAATGTTGTTATGCATGCTATTTAGCATTAAGAAATGGTAAGACTGATGCTGTAAAGAACTTATTTTGCACTAAAATAAGAAACAGATTAAAAAGTACCAAGCATTCGTATTGTATAATTTTAAATTTTTTAATAAAAAATTGTAAATTAACAGCCTACCTAATCTTTGAAAAGATTAGGCTGTGCGTGGGATGTTTTTGCACTGAGAATATTCCTTTGAACAGTCTAACTCTAACCTTATTTTGTAATGGAATCCATCCTTGAATAAAAATGTGACCTAAAAAAATATGTCAACTTAAAGAGTCCAAAAGACATGGTTTCAAAATTCAAATCAAATTTTGAATAAATTGAATCAGATTTGAATGAGAGAATAATATTTAGGCGGAAGAGGGTTGCGAATTTTGGTGTGTGGCGGTGGGATGTGGAAATAACGGAAGTTTTTAATTAAAATTTTCTTCTCACCGCTAGATCCATCTTCTGTGGTGATGTCTCCCCCTTGGATGAAGAAGTTCTTGATGATCCTGTGGAAGTGTCTTCCTGTGTATCCTTCCATGGGTTGACTGTTCCGTATATACTTTAGAAAATTATCCACCGTATTTGGAACAATTTTACCAAATAGACCAATAGAAAAATTCCCAATATCATTTTTAGAATTCGCTGTCTCTATTTCAACCTCAAAGGATGCCTGGAAATTTTTTCAAAAAATGACACATGGAACCACACCCATAGGAGCTGGAAAAGAACCACAAAATCCAACTTAAGGGTTTACGTACGATATGAGTTATTTCAGGTGGTTGCGGCAGTAGAGTGGGCTCTTGACAAAGCACAATCCAAAGGTCGTCCATCAACATCAGAAGACATAGGTACAAAAACTGAAATTTTTGTTTGTTAACCATTTCGCGGCAAAAATATTTAATAATTAATATTATCTATATATAGTTAACATTTACAATTTACTGCTAAGCTGCTGGAATGAATTTTCAAAAAAAAAAGGTAATTATTAGGAAATAATGCGATGATGATATTTTTTGCAGTGGTGAAACAAACTAATTTATTACTCTTATTTTTAAAAAACGACTCGCAAAACTTCAACTTTTCAAATTCCGTAAAAATGAGTTGTGGTCAACCCAAGAAGGTCACTTTAAATTGTTTGTTTCGATTTATCTAGCGAAGCGAAGACCGACCGGTTTCCATGGTGCCTGGCTCGGCCAAAACGATACGTTTTGGGTTCAAGCTGTTTGTTATTTTTGAGTAATATTCATTAGCAACGAGCATTTTTGCGAAAAACTTTTAATGAAACTTGTACAATTCAGGGTTCATGAAGACCATTTATTTGTTTGAAAGCTGGGCTTTATAGGGTCAAAGACCCATGGAAACTGTCTTGATCTTGCTAGATTAAAACTTTCGTCATTTCACACTAGTGTTGCGCATGGCTCTGGCTCAATGGCTCTGGCTCAATGGCTCGAGCTCGAACTGGTTCACAAAAATTTTTGAGCCAGAGCCAGAGCCATGCCTCATGAGCCAGCTCAACCATATGGCTCATTTCGTCATTTCCACCATGGTACTTTTCCACACCGTCCCATTTGCCCATACTTTTTGGGTGTGGGGTGTACTTGGTATCAAACTAATAATGTCCTTACTTCGTTGTCATTTCATCAATCATTTGTCTATTCTGAATTCAGATTAGTAAGCAATTCTAAATTTTGTTTGCTACACAGCGTCTGCTGCCTGAATCACCGCTTCCAATTCAATTGAGCTGTATTTTGTTGAATTTAGGAAATGTCTGGACACGAAAGTGAGGGCCCAGGAGGAGGTGAGGGGAGAGTAATTAACCTCCTGTCACTAGGAGTTGCTCAGTTACAGAATCTGAAGCTGAATATCGAGCAGGAGCTCAACTTCTACCAAGAAGCAATCCTTTCTCTCAAAGACGTCCAGATTAAGATGCAGGAGGCTGGAAACTCTCTCAAGAGTCTATGTCCAGAAAAGAAACAGCTGCTTGTCCCTGTTACTCCCTCCGTAAGGATCCAAATTTGCTTCGCTTTATGACCAATTTCTTATCCTTCAAACATTTGTTGCAGATCTTTGTTCGAGCGGAGATAGAGGACACGGAACATGTACTCATTGATATTGGCACTGGATACTATGTCCAGAGGGTATGTTTTACTTTAGTTGGATTTGGCAACCCTAGCCTAAGCCCAACCCGAGTACTCGGAAACAAAAAAAAACTTTTACAAAAGTATGTATTTCTTTTATAAATATTCACATAAGCTAAGGTCTATTTGGTTCTTTCGTTTGAGTTTAGGGTTTTAGTTATGAAAATGCCAAAACAATTTATAATCTATATCTATGGTTAAAGGTTTATTTTTGTTTCCGTTTTTTTTTTTTTTTTTTTTTTTTTTTTTTTTTTTTTTTTTTTTGGAGTTGGTCTTGGGCAAATAATAAATTATATACATAGACTGGGTTTAGGAGTCATCGTGTATTTTGACTTTGGTTAATTTTATTCATTAATTTTTTATTTTACTCTGGTCTAAAATTCGCGCTATGATTATCAGTTAAAATACCCGACTCCCAAGTACATTATTAGCCCGAGCACTCGGAAACAGCAAAACTTTTATGAAACCATTTGTCTCTTTGGTTACATTATATTAGTTTGTTGTTCAGTGACATCACAAGAATATTATAATTTATTGCAAATTCGTATGATTGTACCTTAGGTTCGGAAGCCAAACCGCGAATAAATTTTACTACCAAACAGTTACGCCTAGTTTTCATGGCAGAAAACAGTGCGACTTCGTATGCGATTTCGCATGGGTCCAGGACGCGCGTCTGGTAACGCATGCGTTGACGCATGTCAGTTTTCATTGTAAATAAAATTAATTAATTAAAAAACTAATCGTTGCTGAAAACAGTGAAAAGAAAACCAGAGAGAAGATACCCAATCTCGAACCACAGCACTGACCACGACACAGCCAAGTTATACTAAAACCTACGTCTACTACCCATTCGGTGTTGTGGTTTTTCGTGGTCGGTGTGGGGGTTCGAGATCGGGCATCTTCACTCTCGTTAAAATAAAAGATTTCAAAAAAAATTTTCCCTCTACCGAACGCATACTTTTTGTTGAAGTTGAATCCGCTCTTGGTCAAGACGCAGCGATTTTCGCATGCGTCTTGGACGCGAGTCCAAGACGCAGCTTCAGTTCGCATGGTGGTTTTCATGCGAAATGCATTCTCAGTGCGATGATGGATGCGAAATTCGCATGAACGCATGCGATAGTGCGTCCATGAAAACCAGGCTTTAGTCGAGCTGCTTACTCGATAACACAACCAAAATAGGACTTTTTTGCGCTTTGGCTTCAGAACGGATGATAACTGTACTGTACTGTTTTGTTTTTCGTTTAGACGTTGGAGGAAGGGAAGGACTACTTTCGGAGGAAAGTGGAGTTTCTGACGACGCAGATAGAGAAAGTTCAGTTCATAGGAAGAGAGAAATCGACTGTGAGAGGAGGTAAGTTTAATTAGCTATACGGAATTATCAAATTCATTCCGGCTTCTTGATTGGTTGACTAGCAATCGTGGAAATTCTGGAAGGGAGGCTCCAAGAAGCACAGAAAAAATCACCCAAAGAATAAGTTAATCAACAAAAGAATATAAGTTTCAAGTTTTTTCAGGGTTTAGTTTTAGACTCATCATCCTTGGTATCTCATTCGATCATAATATTTTGTCAAAACTTTAAAAAAATAAACATTTTATTTGTTTTAGGAATTTTGTTGATTTAAAATTTATTAGCAAATTATCTGAACTATGATTCATTGACAAGTCCTTAGAGCTGTTGACATGCTTTTTTGACATTGTTTAAAAAATCTCTGGTTCAAGTTTTGGTCAATGCCAAAATCTCTGGTTGATTAAATGCAGCAAATTCCATGTAAAATCATCAAGTGTGAACGGAATTGGTTATTGTTGTAGGGGAGGAACTTAAGAATGAATTTCTACAATTAACATTCGTAAAATATACCGCCGCCATTCAGATCAAAATAGATGTCACTTAATGCTTTCAGCATGGAGAAGACAAATTTTTTCAAATTGTTGAAAATAATACAAATAAACTGACTTTCTTTAAAATATTTTTTCTAAGTATCAGTTAATACGCAATTGGTGCATACTGTAATAAAAATTTCAGATAGCAACACGGTTGGATCACTGAAGACGTTAAATCGGATTTTTATATAAAAATCCAATCCGTTTTATTTGGATTTTTATATTTTGATTGTCATAAGCAAAAATAATAATGGTGTTTTAGCGCATTGAAATAAATTAATAAAATTTTTTTAGATGCAGATTACTGTTTTAAAATAATTTCTTCGAATTCGAATTTTACAAGTGTTAAAGTGCTTTATTTTACCTAAAACGAAATTGAAGCTAGGAATCTGAATTTTAAAACAGTGCTAGTGCTGAAATATGTACTAGCTCCAAGTTTGTCTTAATAAAAATAAAAATCCAAAAAATTATTGATTTTTATTCTTGGATTTAAACCGAATTTAAAACCGATTTGAATTTTCGATTTAGATATTCGAATTGCCTATATAATGTTGTGCTTAATTAGTAAAAATTTTCGGAATTTTATGTCATTTAAAACGGAAGAAAATTAGCAACAATCGTAATGACTAAGGACGACCAAATGCATAATTTGAATAAAATTGCAATAATCGTAATTAGCCCTTGTCGTCTACCGTATTTCTCGATTTAATTTCCCACCTCGAAATAATTTCCCACCTTTTGGCTAGTTTGAAATAATAATTCCCCACCTCGAAAAAAATCTCCAAGAGGAATTATTAAAAGTCTTATCAGGTGCAAAATTAGTAACAATTTTATGTAAAATTATCTGGAAAGAAGAAAAAAAAAATTTAGAAGACGACAAAAAGCCAATAAAGTATCAGATATCTCTGACACGGATAAGAAAATTTTATTATTTGTACTTTTTTAGCTCATATAAGAAGTAAACAACTATAAAAGAAGCAAAATTTTCACTTCCAATTAATAATTCTCCATCTCAAAATAATTCCCCCCTCGAAATAATTCCCCACCTTTTTCCCGGTTTGAAATAATAATTTCCCAGGGGATTTAAACCGAGAAATACGGTATTTCATATTTCTAGTGTCACTGGGTCAAGAAAAATTATGACGATTGAACTTGTCCCGCATAAAACGCATAAATTGCATAATTTCAAAGCAGTGCATAATTTTGGAGACAAATTTAAAATTTTGCTGTTAAAGAAATAGTGCCCAACTATTTAATTAATACAGCGTAATATAATAACGCATCAATCCTCGGCACCATATCTACTAAGCAGTACCAGTGTATAGACCTTAAATTTTAGTCTCGGTGGTAAACTTCACGTAACAAGCGGCTAAATGTGTTTACAAGTTAATAGGTTCAAACTTAGAAATTATAGTTATTAGTTTTATATTTGTTAGTATTTATTTTCAAAAATGTTTTAATAATAATCGCTGTTGCTTTCAGGTTTTTATTTCACACGGATTCACAGACGACGCTTCTTATGTAAATTCCATTTAAAAAAAAATTGATAAAAATATAAAAATATGATTCATTGTGCTGTTTTGTCTTCCGGGTGGGAGAAAGAGGAGACTCCGTGGCCTATTTTCAACTTAATTTTTTCATGAATGGTCCTTATAAAGGGTTCCATTCTTTCTCCCTCTCCCTTCATTTAAGCTGGAGAAATTGAAAAAATCAGATTTTTATGGAGCGTCCTTTATAAGTGAAATGAGATTTGAAAATCTCTGGTCTCAGCTGGATTTGAGGTGATCCAAATTGTTATAAAAATAAAAATTCCTTTCGGCATACAGTAGTAGTGGAATGAAGGGGGGTTCGTCCGAAGTACCTACCATCTTGAAAAACGCTTTCATTTGATAAGAAGGTACATTAGTTTACACAAGTCATTATTAGGAATCGGGACTATTTTTAAATATACGTACGATCCTTAGGTTCATTCCGAATCCAGAGGTCACCAGAAACTCAACCCAACACTAGAAGTTCATCGTACAAATAAAAACGAATATTTTTCAGGATTTCCAAAACCGGACCTATTTTTTTGTGATGGGGCTGGAATATGAAATGAAGTCCAGCAGCATCAAGTTTCAGATTCTATTATCTTCTGAGCAGCTGTGCTTAGGTGAGTGTTGAAAGGGGGAAGGAACCCCACTTTTTGTAAATTTTTTTCTGGACTTTGAAAAAATGTAAGTGAGCGGAGGGGGGGGGGATACCTTGACTGATGAATGAGAGATGAGATGCATACGTGTATTTGCATACTAAGAGGTCCCTTTCTTCTTTTGGATGAGCAGGCATATAACATAAGCAGGAAAATAAAAAAATTGAAGGGCAAAAAATGAATTTTTTTTTTCAAGTTTTGTTTCATAAGGGTTCTTCAACGGTAAAGGGACTGCATTTCCGAAAATAAGACGGACAGAGAAATACCAGTGCGAATTTCCTAGAAAACACTTATACTTCCAATCATTTTATATCAATAATATTTCTTTAAAGTTTCTGTGGAACAGAAGGGCATAATAAACTGAATTCACCAAGACAGGATACTAAGTCTGTAAGATTATTAGAATAAAATATTATGTAGGGATAGATGGCTTTCAGAAATTAGAGTCTAAAAAATTATTTACAACACATTTTTATCAGTTTTAATAATACTTACTTACCTTTTCTTTTAGTTTGTTATTTTTCAAATTTAACTTTTATTTTTCACTCACAATTAATTTTTACGTTATTATTTTCTCTAAAGCTTTCTTCAGATGATAAAAAATTGGTAAAATTGTAAAACATCAGAAATATCATGCCAGTTAGCACTACTAATCTGAAATATTGTTCAAAAAAAGTTCTTTGGGTTAGTTTTGTGTGCGGTGGTAGGAAAGTGTTTAGATGAAGATAGCGGTGGAGATTGAGTCTGTGGTTTACCTAGTTGATAGGATCCACATAAAAAGAAAGTTTCGGTTCGAATTGGGATGACTCAGTTTTGCTGGAAAAGTTGTACTCGAGGGAACAAACTCTCATCAGACCAATAATGTTTACTCAAAAACTCTTACAGTATACCCCCGTCTCTTCGGGGCAAGGAAGGATTCAGCAGCCAATGACGACGTCTCTTTTGACCAACGGAAGGGTCCAACAGATGCCTTATCAACACATATCCCCCCAACCACACCAACTTTATCCCCAGCAGGAGAAGAGACAGAAAGAAACGAAGAGCATAGGGGTAGGAGCGAATCTGAATTATACGAGGGGAGCACAGTTTCTAGGGAGACCCCCTCAGGGATCCAATCAGGAAATAGTCCAGAGGGACTTGGGACATTCCTACAACTCTTTACATCCGCCGAGATTTGACCCACCTACGCACGCCTCACCTGCTCAATCAACTATCAATCAGACCTCAAGTGAGTACACTCCCATTCCCATCACTTCCTAACTCAAAACCTCATTCTTTTAACCACTTTTGAATACCCTTAGAGAAATAAGTACGACCTTTTCCCAATTCTACCTGTTCTGATTTCCAATGGGTTTCTATTCAATTCGGTCTGGTCGGGAGTTGACAAAAAAAAGTATCAATCGAGTTGAGGAGGATTCTATCAAATTTCCAGTAGACGCCAAACCTCCTGCTCAAATGAAATTACTTAATACACGTCGAAATTTCATTTACCAAAAACTATTAATAATTGATTATCGAAACAGGCATAATAATGTGAGCGTTTTTTTTTCATTTGTTTTCACTATTATCTCCACACCGAATCTCACCTAAACCTGCGTACCAAAACTCAAACTCAAAGTAAACGAGGCTAGTGAAGATTGGGCGTGTTAAAAATAAAACGGATCTACAGAGGTAGAGTTTAGAAAAAGTAACTTGTGTTGAAGGTCATGATCATGATAGTCAATATTGTAAACTTTGAAGTGTTGCTCTTGTGATGATTGATTCTGGTTTGCAATTTTGAAGGTGATGAGCGGAGTGGAGCAAGCTTGGACAATGAGCATGCGCAGAGAACAAATGATCTTCAGAATACAGGTCAGGAAAGGAGTTCCACTCATCTGAAAGGGAAATTCTTACCACCTCCACATATGAACCAAAATAAATCAAACAGTCAAAAAATAGTGAGCCAGAACCTCAACGGAACATGTAAGAAGCTTTAAATTCAATTAATGAAATCATATCGAGGAAATTTACCGGTCAAGGAATAAAAAAAAATATCGATGAAGGAGTCTAATATCCTAATATCTCAATTTTCAAGAATAACAGGTTTTAATTTTGTTTCCTTTCATTTTTTTTCTCATAAATTTTCTTCCTAATTTTGCAAATTCTTTTAACTTGAGAAAAATATACCAAATGAGAAAAAAAAATTTATTTTCCCAAGTTTCGAAATTCTACTTAAGTACATGCTACCTACCTCCTAATTTACCTGAGAATTTTGTTACTCAAATTTGAAGATTCTTGTCTTATTACTAAAATAAATAACAATAATTTCTTCGACCATTCAATATTTCTCCAAAATTTAACTTTTTCTTCACAATTTTTTTAAGTTTTCTTCCGAGTTTTGAAAAAATTATAGTAATTTTGAAGATTGATCATAAAAGTACAGGGGGTGGCAAGAGAATGGAGTATTTATATGATCTTTGTCACTAGTGCAGGAATAAGATAAAAATTCTGAGTTTTGTCGCCTTACCTCCATTACCGAGATTTGACGCACTCTATGAACCCTTAATAACCAAAATTTTTAAATATTAAATGGGGATGTTACTGATTTTTGCCTTGGTTCCACTAAACTCAGTTTCGTTAGCCGACCTTCGGAAGCCGGGTAAGAGTAGATATCTGAAAGTTTCTGTTTGTCACTTTGTGGCTAGATTATAAAATTTGAAACATAAGTTGCAACTTTCTGATGATGCACCATTCATTCAAATACAAATGGTATGCTCCAATAGTATTCTCTCTTTCTGTTAATAATTTCTGTAGATAATAATTTGGTTTTGAGTTAGATTAATCAGATGAGGTGACTGAATAATAAGGTTTTAGTTGGGATCAATGGTAGGATTAATTCTCGTGGGAAACTCTTAGTCATAGATCCACGATCACCTCTGTATTATTCCTTTCAATTTTCAATCCTCGGTTTTTCTCAATTGACTAATCTTTGTTGAGAAATTAACTAAGCATTAACTAACAGATTTGACCTATTTATTAGTACATTGTATGCAGTTGCAATTTGCGTTTTCCTTTTTGTATCAATTAGAAGAAAACCACTAACCGATTTCCTCGTAATAAGACGTCAGTTTGCTTGTGGTCAACCTCCGGAATTAATTACAGACTAATAATTGGAACTAAAAAAAATGCGGTTGTAAATAGATGAACCAATTAGAAAATGAGCTTGATTTGAAACTTGTAATTCAACCTAATCAAGTCCAGTTAAGCCAATCAATGATGAAAGAAAGACACATGGTTCAAAGTCTGAAGATTTTGGTAATTAAAATGAAATTCTTGTGGAGAGATTAATAACCTTTGACAAATGACGACGATAGATGATAGAATTCTCTATTCAAATACACAAGAGAAAAACTAAGGTTTTTCACGTTTTTTTTTGCCTAGGGATTATTAGGACCTTATTTTATCAGAAAGTCAAACCACAAGGACTTATTGTTAAAACTCCTTTCTAAGAAGAAATCATCATTAGGATTAATTTTTTATCTTCGAAGCCTCACTCGAAAAATTTGATATCAAAAATAAGAATAGACTCAATGGGACTGCACTACTGCGCGAGTAACTTATTTGTCGGAGTGTTCGGATCGAAGGATTTTTCAAGTTTACTCTCGTGTCTTCAGAGCTGGAAACATTAGGTTAGGTTTAGGTCTGGTACAGACCTAAACTTAATATTTAAATTCCTCTATTGATGGAAGAGTCAAAACCTAGTTTGGGCCCGTTCTCTTTCCAGGAGACAGTAGCTAAAATTATGTCCAGTTTTTCTTGTCTAAAGAAATAATTTCGGACTTGTGATATTTTGACATGAAAGAGCATGGAAAAGTAGAAAGGATTTTTTAGAATCCAATGAATGGGATAAAAGGGTCAAAAGTTTTATGATTTCTTGAGAATAGAGTGTTTTTGAATATAATTATAGAATAGAGTAAAAGATAGATGAGAGTGATGAGTATGGGCCATAAAGTCCGAGTCCAAGTCCAAGTCCAACTTTGAATTAGTGTGGAGAAATCAAAATTTCTTTTCTAATATTAAGGAATGGTGAATGAACGATGAAATGTTTCTTTAGCTTAGATGATGAAGTTATTGTTAAATTAAATCATTTCTATGGGAAAGTGTAGGTCGTAAACTGAGGTAGGTCTTGATTAGTCTAAAATGTTTTCTCTTGTGTAAATGATGTGTAAAAGTGAGAAGAAAGTATATGTGATGATGAGGATGGGGATGAGGATGGGAATGAGTTTCTGTCTGATTGGTGGAATGATTAAGCTCTCTGGGAGCCTCTTTCCATCCAGATTAGATCTTCTCACAAAGATGAGGGAAAAAAAGAGATTAAAAATTCAGACCACGTCAGGTAGACGCGATGATTATCCATCATCTTTTTTTGATTTCTTTCTTCCTTTTCATTTGGCCAAACAAGGACTTCCAACCAGATTTTTTTTTCTCAGCAAGGGTTAGAATTTATTTTTTTACTATGCAAATTCCGCTACTAAGATAAAGGGATTCTACGATGCCTTATTTGAAGAACCCAACAAAAAACATATTCTCCCATCCCTCAGGTCAGGATCCTTAATTTACAATTCTTTATCAGATAACTCTTTCATGGGGACTTTCATTTTTTTTTTTTTTTTTTTATTTTTATTGAGAAAGGAGTTGAACTTTCTTGTTGAGTTGAACTTACAGACCTTTTGATGCAGAAGTTGTTTCAAATAAATTAAAAATGGTTTTGATTTAATAAAAATTTATATTTAGGAATGAACTGGTGGAGTGAGTTACTTCTATTTGAATTGATTCCAGTGTCCGTGACAGGGGTTCCAGGGACTGAGTCAGAGTTGCAGTTGTTTCGTGTCCTACAGCGGGCTAATCTCCTCAGCTATTTTGACTGTATGATAGACTTAGGTGGAGATGATGTCCAACAGGTGAATCAGCCAATAATATTCACACATTTCACTTCTCTCTACTTTTATTCCTTTTCCAGCTCTGTGATGCGGGAGAAGAGGAGTTTCTGGAAATCATGTCACTCATTGGAATGGCCTCGAAACCTCTCCATGTCCGCAGACTCCAGAAGGCTCTCCAAGAATTCATCTCACAACCAAGTAATACATTCTCCTACATTCATGTCTCAACAATATTTTAAACTAATCTTTCAATCAATTCCATTATTTTTTTCATCGCGTTTTATTTCAATCTTATTGGCTTTAGAAACTTGACTATTTGAAGTTTTTGGGGCATGATTGATTAGGAGAGATGGTAAAAATGAGTTTTTTGTTTCGAAAACGACAAGTGTATTTTAAATTGTTTGGACAGATTTGTTCCCACGTGCCGTCTTAGGACATCAATACAACGCTTTCTCCGAAAGGAACAGAGAAAGAAATAATGGACGTCCGAGTTCAGAAACCCCTATTCGTCCAATACCTTGTCACCAACCACAGAACAATCACCAAGGGAGAGAAGCAGCCTCTTTTCTAAGCCCTCTAGACACTAGCCAAGTAATGGTCCAAGGGACAGGGAGAGGAGAAGGTGGTATTCGAGAGAGGGCAGAAGGACCCAAGAGTCCTCTGCCGAAAGATAGAGGAAGAAAGGAAGGGCCTCTGCCTTTTACTTTACCTAATGGGATCTCTGTAGGATTTCCTGACGAAGACTGTCTGAATCAGGAAGAGAGAGAGAGGATACGGGATTCGGAACAGAGCCTTGTAAGGACAATCTCTCAGGAATCACAGAAGACTGCTCATTCATTCCAGAGGAAAATATCTGCAGAGGACTTGCGTGTAAGTTTCCTTATTACTCGATGATTTTCTCTATTTTTCTCATCTAAAGTTCTTTAGAACTTTCTAATGTTTGTATTTATAGACAGGAATGAGGGCATTTGAATCGGAGAGAGATAGTAAGAAACCAGACGAAATCCGGAAACTTTTCCCGAGGTTGGACTCTAGAGCGAAAAACATGACTGTGGAAGAGGGGACTCTGAATGAGGCTGGAGTGGAGCTCTGTCGACTCATCACCAAAACCGACCAACTAAGGAATCTCGCCAGAGAAGTAGTTGCAAAATCTACGCTCTCACATCCTTATACGGAAGTCTTTCCGAGCGCCAAAGTTCTCAAAGACAATGGGGGACTCTCCCACCATCCAGTCGTAAGAAATCTAGTTGAGTAATCAGGCCGAAAACCCTAATTGGTTGTTTTTTTTTGGAAAGGAGAGAAGACCTCGCTCCGCCCCTACACATTCCAACTTGGAGGAGGAGAGGATAGAAGGGAAGGGAAGACCAGACTCTAGTCCGCCCACTACGCAAATTCATCCATATGTAGGTCTATCGTGAGAACCAAAGGTGTCATTTCTACCCACTCTGCTTTCAGATATAATTTACCTCTATCCCCACTAGGGATTGCAATTGGCGGGGAAATTGCCCCGACAACGGGGACGGGGAAATACCCGTTTTCCCCGTCGGTCCCCCGATTTTGTTTTTTTGCATTTCACCATTCACAACAAACTAACAAACTTTTGTGAAAAAAAATAATAATTATGAAAAAAATTTTTTAAAGAAATAACAAAAAGAAAAAACAGAACTTAATTCTATTATGTTGATGTTATTTTCCCCGATCGGGGATCCCCGGCGTTTCCAGGGAATCTATTTCTCCGAAATCCCCGATTCCCTGATCGGGGACGGTCTTCAATTGCAATCCCTAATCCCCACCAAGGTCATCGCTACCCATACTTTAGCCTTACAACGTTGGGAAAAGTTTTAAGTCTTTTAAAGGCACAGCCATTAAAAAATCGGGGTAAAAATTCTTCTGAGATATCCTAAAATTATCCGTCAGTTAGAAATGCACAGCCAGTGGGAGTTGAAGGTTACCACAAATGAGATGGAGATTCAAAATAGTAGATAGAATGGGTTGAGATGAAAGTGAGACCGAAATAATTTATTGTAATAAAATAAGTTTAGCAAAGCTTAAAAACTTAAGTTCTAAAGTGAAGATAAATTCTCCAAATAGAAATTGAAAATAGATCTAGATAGGAGTAGCCTTTGTGATTCAACTATACGAAATCCCCACTGTACCACTACTTTCAGAAAAGTCTTCCACTTTACCGTTAGCACTACTTGAGAGACAAATTGCCTGTATAACTAAAAGTAGCGTCAATTTCAATTTCAAAGAATTTACTTACGTGTCTTGATCATCATTATTACAATGTTAATTAGCGTCGCCGCTTGAAGTGACACCCGTGGTGAGAAATAAATGTGCTTAGTGTTGCTGTGCCGTCCCATTGACGAGGAACTGTAACGGCATAGAAAAACCAAGCTAGTACCCACTCCAATATGTACTTAGAGATGTAATGTGGTAACTTATGAGTTGATGTGCTTATTTGATTTGTTGAGGTGGTTGGTGGGGATGGCGATAGGAAGCGGACAATGAGTTCGTCTCTCTTTTCTTTTCCGTCGATCTCAGTTCGTGTGAAAGAGCCAAGGATCCAAGAGGAACCAAACGATCTCACTGCCAGAAAGCACAGAGAGACAATGAACTCTATCAAAGATGAAAGAAATTTACCAGTAGAGCAAAAATAAATACTTTTAATTACTCAATCACTCATTCAGTCACTCCTCATCAATTAATAACAAATATACCATTAAGAATTATCATTGAAGAAAACAAACTTATTATTCCAACTTGACGTCAAATTACATAAGGTTTTCCGACATTATGGACCTCCTTCGTCCCCACATTTTCAATTTATTTTTTCTATATCAACTTTTACCCAGAAATTCCAAAGACTCAATTCTTCCAATACTTTCGACTCCGCGAAGAAAGTGACACTTAAGAATAAAATTGTCAAAATTGTCAAAATTGTCATGTCTCAGAAAGTACAGCAAGTCAAAAAATTAAATCATTCTACCCAGGTCTTTCAATACGGGTGACCGAAAGCAAATTAAAAATATTTAAATTCAGCGAATCAGATTTTCTTTTTCTTTTTTATTCGAATGTTATTGGCTGAACTTGATTGTTTTTCTTGGGTTAACCTTATTGAGAGACCCTGTCCTGTAAAGATTTTGCTGCTTCACTGAATCGGAGAATAAAAGAGCTACACAGATAAAACATTTATGCCATCGACGTCTAAAAAAAAATCTTACTTGTCAAAACTTGACCTTAGACTTGGGAAAATAAAAAAAATCGTCATATCAAGTCTGAAACGGGACGCTGTTTTATAGATGATACAAAAGAGTTAACAGTTAAGTCATAAGCTTATAGCTTTTGTTAGGAAACGGATTGAGCATATTATTTTATGCATTAAACATGTGAAGTCATGTTGGAAGTGTCATGGTTGGACTATGGACATGTTAATTCAAATTAACTTTTTCTTTTGTTATTTATAGTCAATCTGTTTCCTGTGTCCCTCTCCCATATATTGAGTCTTTCAATATGGATGTCCTTAAAAAACAAAATTAAAGAATTAAATCCAGTCAATCAGATTGATGTAAATTTTTTGACACGTAAATCTGATGGGCTGAATTTTAGACTTTAGTTATATTAACTTTGTCTCACGATTTTTTGTAAAGTTATGAAGGTCTCTATCTACAAAATTCACTTATTCTTAATATTTCCTCCTTCAGTGAGTGGTTTTGAACTGAGTGTATTCGATTCAGGATCTCCGTCATTTGTGATAGAATTTCCTGATCGTCTGCCCCCTCCCTGTTTCCCCCTGTGCCTTCGTTGATTGCAGCTTGTTCCAGATTGGTTCTCGTTATTCTGAACATTTGTTACAGAAGTAGCTGATGTTGTCTGCTGTTTTGGCATATTTTTCACAGGTTTCACTTTCACTCCTGGTCCAACAGAACTTGTCATGGGTACTAGTTTTGTTATGTTTCCGACAGCTTTAGTTCGACCTTCACGGAAAACCTGAAACAAATGTAATTCATGTTTTAAATTAGGTGAATTATAGCGATATTAGATAAATTTCTCTTACAAGTCGCTGACCACAGTTCACGTATTCTGGGTGCTTCATAAATCTAAAATTATAAAAATTAAATTTAGCCATAAAATTACATTTACAGTGCACAAAGGTTATAAAATATCCTTGTCGTCGGAAGATCTTTTGCTGATTGCGCTAAGACTGAGGGGTCGGTATTTAACATATTGTACCTAACATAAAATTTACTAAAATCTAAAATCTACTATATTTTTGAAAAAAATTCTTCGAATTATCTCACAAATATTAAACTGCTTTTATTTTTAATAATGCATTAAGTAAAAATTCGATTTTTTCGTAAACGGGCGTAACACAATCTATCATGGGTTCCCATTGAAGCGACCGAAAATAAAGTAACCTAAATACTGAGCGTAGAATTTCGGTCACTTCAAAGGACACCCTCTCGTGGATGCATGTTATCAAAATCAGGTGCAAGGTTGCTAAGGAGAAAAGGCTTGGTGAATTACTAACTTGGGATGTTAATAAGTTGTTTTTCGACACTCGAAAATTTTGAAAACCAACAAGAGGATGGCCTAAAAGTGTTGGAAGGTTTTTCTTCTTGGTTATTACGTGGATGAGGAATTTTCCTCACCAAAAAACATAATTCAACCCATCTAATTAAGAATACAGGTCTTATAATAACCAATAAACAACTCAATTATCAAGGGAAAAAGTACGATCTTATATCTTTTTGTCTTATATCTGCGCGTTCATTACCCATGCCAAATGCATTTGAACAAACCAAATGAAAAATTTTCGGGTCTAATAAACGAGTTGTAGGATAGTCTAATAACCGAAATGCAGTGTCTTTCCATAAATATCTTCATGAACCTAAAATGGACTCCAGCTTTGTCACCGGTTCGTAGACAATCTTGTGACATTGAAATTATAGATGCAGTTTGTCTTATACTCCCACAGTGCACTGTAAATATATAGTACATAAAATTCAAAAAGCTAAACTTAGGAAGATATTCAAAATTTTCCATATTCAAACTTTACCCATTGCTTGGTAGCGAGTGCTAATAGTGGTGGGATGATGGAGAACCAAAATTTCACCCTCAAATTCCCAGCAAGCAGTAGGATTCAGAGCTTGTGACACCAAAACCATTCCTTTGCGAATTTGAGATCTTTTTATCTATAGAAATTTAATGTTTTTTTATATTCACATTACTTGAATGTTATATGTGTTCCAACAAAAACATACTGAGCCTAAATTCAACCCTTTATAAACTTCACCTTTTTGAGTGAGAACGAAGCAGTTTGACCTCCTACTACTTTTGTCACTGGCATCCGTTTCCGATGAATTGATTTTATAGCGATTGGATGAAAATGACCAACTGGGTCTGGACCAAGGAGAAGTATGTCGTTCAGATTAATCGTCCCACGAAGAGTAGTTCCACTGACTACAGTCCCAACTCCTGGTACTGAGTAAGTGTCGTCGATCTGAAATTCAGCTGGCTCATCTTGGTGTGATGGAGCCCTTGTACTCAACAGATTCAGAAACATCTTCAACAGGTTGAGATTTTCACCACTGACGTTACTCACTTGGAATACTGGACATAACCTTGAGTGTAGCATAATAGTTTTACGCTTTAATTTCAACCTATTTAGGCTTTTTTAAATATAATACCTCTCCGAAACAAAATTAGTCGCACTGAGAACCACTGTCAAAAATAAATATATGTTGATACTTTTATGTATGCGTTTACTGGCATATTAACTCTACCATCGTCTGCCGACTTGATGATTACTGGCACCTTCCTACAGCCTGGTGACTTGAGTACTTTGACTAATAGCTGGAGTGTTTCTTGTAGAACATTAGCAGGGCACATGTCAATTTTTGTCACGACTACAAATACTGGGACACTGAGGGCCAG
This sequence comes from Holacanthella duospinosa, assembly GCA_002738285.1. Classification (NCBI taxonomy): domain Eukaryota; kingdom Metazoa; phylum Arthropoda; class Collembola; order Poduromorpha; family Neanuridae; genus Holacanthella; species Holacanthella duospinosa. Next base: position 614,244 of record NIPM01000085.1, on the reverse strand, counting down.
TGCTAGTCCTGTAAAACTCATGCTTGATTATCAAAATACATGAGCAGCGACGAAACGTAAAAGTATGTGTTACCTAAATGCTCTTTAGTCATTCCTATTATACCAGCATTGGATCCAATCTACAACGAACATGAATCACATTATTAAGCAAAAACAGGAATCAAATCAACTTTAAGAAACGTTCTTCCAAGTTACCATTAGCATTCCGTAGTGAGGAGAATGACCGGTCATTCCAAAAACTGTAGTTTTTAAGTAGCGTTCATGTCCCGCAAGATCAATAAATGTAATAACTTTTGATGACTTCTCACAAATATTTAACCAGTCCAATGATCCATGCTCAGCCCTATTTACCACTTTACCTGTTAAAATAGCAACAAACTGGCATGAACACTAAATGACTATGTTTAAAATTAATACATCATAATGTAATTACCTTGGTGGTCAAACCCTAGGATATCATTTCCTACTGAGGAAGTTCTACCTGATTCCATTTCATGTTTATGACGAAAAAGTTTCTGCCTTGCAAATCCTCTTCCATTATCCAGGATTCCATGCGTGAGAACTCCGAGTAACGTTGACTTTCCTTGTTTATAGTAAAAACTTCATTAAAAGATTGAAAATTTAACTTTTCTTTCTTAACTATAATATCTCATTTACCTGCGTCCACATTCCCAACTACTGCCACCCTAAATAAACCAATACATTAACCTTACATTTTGTGATAACTACTATACTGCGTCAACTTCTTCTGTACTAGCGAACCTGATTTCTGTAAAGTCTCGTTCCAGTGCAATTTGTCGAACAAGATATTGCGCTGAGTGGCCATGATCAGTTTCTCTAAACCTGAGTTGTATGCATGATGCTCCAAGTGCACTACCAATTGATTCTAAGGTTGCGACAGATGCCTCGAAATCTTCACGACTCAGTCCCGTCTCACCTGCTCATTTAAGATGCAGTTGGAATTAATGATGTGATAATTTTTAAGATTGTATTGATTTTTAATTGCCTTCAGAGACTTCTCCGATGTTGAAAATTGTTTCACCATTTCCTTCCCCAATGTTCGACTTGATATGTGCCAAGAGATGTTCAAATTCCTCTTCATTTGGACTCACTAACCTGTTCTGCAGATGTAAAAGTTTCAATTTTCTTTTGTTTTGGTTATGAAGGATGACTTGACACAATTAACCTTTAATCCAATCCCAGCATTTCCAATGCGTGATTCCTTCTTCGGTGACTCAAGTTTCGTAGTTTCCAAAACTGCTGCCATTTTCGAATCTTAAAGACCAGTTTGTTGATCTTGCTAAACACAGGCAGCCACGGAATAATATGAATACTTACAATTCAAAGAAATATTCCTTCGAATTAATCAATTCAAACCCGATAAAATCTCTTTTCTGATACGATCGCTGTCTCCGTCTGTCTGTCTGAAGAAAAGTCTCATTCGGCTTCGGCACAACAAACGATAAATCTCTGACTTGGAGTTACGGCACGGCTCTTACACTTCTCTATTGTACCAATAGTAATTCACTAAACTGTCAAAATTATAGGGTGAAATTGGCAAAATTGGCAATGACGTGAAGATGGCAAAATAAAAATTAAAGATTGAACGCGGATGGCTGAAATAAACGGTTGGGGTATACTCTCCGGGCTGATCAAAAAATTTTAAGTATTTTTGGAATAAATGTGTTTGGCTTTTTACATTTTTCCAGGAAAAATGAAATTTAAGTTTTTCAAAATAGAATTTCACGTAAAAGAGGAACTTTACACAATCTCACGCAAATCCACGCACGCTATTGGTAGACCCCTACAATTTCACGTAAAAGAGGAACTTTACACAATCTCACACAAATCCACGCAAGCTATTGGTAGACACCTAGTGACTCCGTAGAGACCGGCAGGATTCATTCAGTGTAGACGGAGTTCATTAATCCGTACAGTGAACGGACCCTACAATTCAATAATTGTTCATTATATCCAAATATCTTACTATAAATTCAGCTACGTCGATGTAGAGAAGTACTGCACTGGCTGGGTGATGAAAATTTGCTTAAGACTAAATACGATCATTTTCTCAAGATAAATTTCCATTTCCAGTAGAGTCGACTCTTCTATCATTTTCTCCAAAACTCCCGCTAACACTAATTTAGGTAAAATTTTGACTGATTTTGGTAAAGTCTTTTGGTCCTTTCAATTAAACTAAGCTCTTTGTTGGCTTTGAAGCTTGTTTCCCTGGGTCCATAGACTAGCTGTGTTGGTAGGTAGTAAGAGGTGCCTAATATGTGTTGAACACATAATCTCCCATTTGCTAGGCAGGGACCGGACAGTGTGGTTTGCCATAGCCGAAACTCTATTTAACCCGGACTTCACTGTATATAATTTTTTTAGGGTATACCCCAACCAAATAAACTAACTATAAAAGGTAGTGAATAACACAGTATTGAAATTTTTCAAAGCTAGACAGACCTTTAGTCAGTCTAGACTCTAGAATAGAGCTGAATATTTATTTAGCTTTACTACTTGAGCAATAATAATTTTATTAATTTTATTACTAATGTAGGTGAATTTTTCACATACATTAGTTTAGGACATTTGTCATCAATATTTGAACTGTTTTTCCAAGCTCTCTTCGGCCAACAAACGACATTACTGTGGTTAGCTGAAAATGCAGAGAATTTGCTGAAAGATAAAAAAGTGGATGAAATAATAATGAAAGAACACCGAGTGTTTTGTTTTTGAATTTTAAATCAAACTTCTCAAGTAACTTTTGAAGTGGCTAAGGAAATTATAAAAATACGTCAAGTTTATATCCCCACTTCCAATTTTGCCAATTTCGTCAATTTTGCCAGGATTTTCTTGCTAATAGTATTTTCGAATACTGTTTCTTTATTCGTTTTGCTTTGTAAATTCATATCTCGCAAAACTCGGCGGTTTGGTCTCGGGCTCTTGATTATTCGGACTCTTTGAAAATTTCAATACGAAAGATGGTGGGAGGAAGGCTATTTCATGGCAGAGAACAGTGGGATTTCGCATGCGTTTTCGTATACGTCTAGACGCACGTCCAGGACGCGCGTCCGGTAACGCATACGTTGGCGCTTGACAATTTTCATTATAAATAAAACATCAATACATTTCATTTGTTTGAGAAAGATGCGTACACGTGGCTGGTAATAGTTGTAAAAATTTGAGGGTCAAACTGCACGTTGGAGAATTTAAAGAAAAAATTGAATTTTAATGCCAAACGTTTCGACTTGTTGTCTTCTTCAGTGGCTAAGATAATTAAAGATTAAAATCTGAAAATTGATAATTGAGTAATGGAAGTTAAAAATGTTGGATTTGGCAATTGTAGAAAAGTTTGTTTGAGATTTTCAAATTTTAAAATCCTGTTGTTACGCCAATTTCTAAGCCAATTTCCTTGTTACCGATAAGGGCAAGTCGAAACGTTTGGCATTAAAATTCAATTTTTTCTTTAAATTTTCCAACGTGCAGTTTGACGCTCAAATTTTTACAATCAATACATTTCAACTAACTACTAGTGCTAAAAATTAGAATAAAGTTTTTAAAGTTAAGTCTATTAAAATGGTTTATGAAATCACTATTACTAGACGAAAGAGGAAACAACTGTTTATTAAGTTGTTACTGTAAATTTTAGAATTTATATTTAAATTAATAAATAAATAATAAAATTAAAGAATTAAATTTTAAAACTGTGAAAAGAAATGATTTCAAAAACATGTTTCTCTCCACCGAACGTATACTTTTTGTTGAAAAAGTTGAATCCGCTCTGAGTCGAGACGCAGCGATTTTCGAATGCGTTTTGGAAGCGCGTCCAAGACTCAACTTCAATTTGCACGGTGGTTTTCATGCAAAATGCATTATAAGTGCGATGGTGCATGCGATAATGCGTCCACGAAACCCAACTTTAACCTTTTAGTCAAACAGAAAGGATTGTAGTTAGTGTTTTGGAAAGATCCAAGGAATGAATTGAATTTGATATGATCCCGAGCAGAGCGGAATGTGAAAGGTCGATCTTTGATATGTCCCATGTCAAATATCGAAATAGAAGATTTCAAAAGAAGAGCGGGTAAAATTCATGTTGTAAAGTTGTGTTTTCTAGAGGTGTCGCTTTGTGTTGTTTTAGAAGCGTAGTTGATGGGAGATGTAGGTGAGTGACGTCAGAGAGTACCTTGAGTAATCTACCACTTTCACTTTCCTCATTCATTTCTCTTATTCGGATTCGGGTTCTTTCTTCGTTTCTTCTTCCCATTCCTCAAGGAAGTAACCGAATAAGGCTAAGGTAAGGTAAGGTAGACTCAGAGTGGTCTTAGATCTAATCGAACTTTTAATTACATTATTCCGGAATTTATATTTTATCTACAGTCTAAGGACTTCACTCCCAACCCCAAAAGAATCAAAGAATAATCAATACTAATTGATCTCTACACATCTCTGTGTCCTGCTCTTGCTCTATCTCAGTCTTCTCGTCGATAGTAAGTATTACTTACTACGCACTCTGCATCAATCATCCTTCTCACCTCAACCACCCACATCATCAATTGATTAATTTGAAAGTAAGTGCCCAATACATTTGAGTTACATCATTCCATTTTTATTGAATTTTTATTTTCAAAATCATATTTCCTCATATTTTGTCCTCATTTCCCCGTTCGTTGTGGATTACGAGAATCCTAATAATAGTCTGTCTAGATAGAAATTTTTCTTTCAATTTCAGTAATCAAACATACAGCTTATTCTACGCAATTTATCTTCCTGTCTGTTTGGTCGAAGCGATGGATGATTGTCCGCATATGATCAAGAGTATCAATACTTCTCATATAAGAAAAAAATTCAACAAAGTTGAAGGGAAATGGAAGTCTCAGTGTACTTCTTGTACATTCAAAGCTTTTGAAAATACGAATCAGGTATGTTGAGTTGGGTTGATCGGTTTTTAATTTATACAACATTTGACATTCTGAACTTGTCTGTAGAAAATGTAATTATCTTATTCTATTATTATTTTCTTGGATTCCGTATTTTAGCTATGGTGTTGTCTTCAGTGTGGGAACATTGGATGTGGTGATCAGGATGCCCAAAGTGGTGACGCATCTGAACACTTCAACAAACCTTTGTCTGACCCCCACTCCATTGTGGTTCACGTAGAGAACGACTCAAAATGCTGGTAAGAATAAATGAATGGTTCATTTAAATTTTTTATGGTTATAATTTTTTATCATCGGGGAACAAATAAGTTTTTTTTTTTTCAAATGAAGGTGCTACGAGTGCAAAGCGGAAATAAGCAGTACACATGGACACATCAAGGAGGCTGTACAACTTGTAAAGCGTAACGTTAAGTTCTCGTCTGGAATGCGGAGTAACAATAAAACTTCTACTCTATCTTCAGTAGCTATTCCGCTGCCACCTCCTGCTCCACGTATCCCGCCACTTACACCAAACGAACCGTTGTCCAACTTTTCACCAAAATTTAGTAATTCCCAAAACAACCGCCAGAACAAAATGGCCAATGGACATAACAATGCTGTTCAAGATAAGCCCTCGGTAACAAGATTGTATTTTTTGCAGCACTTTAACATGAGTTCAGCTGATACTTTTGAATAATATAGGGACTCACGAATTTGGGCAACACGTGCTTTATGAACTCTGCAATTCAGTGTTTGGCAAGTACTCGCTGGCTGGTTCCAAAATTAGAAATCTTTGGAAGTGACCAAGAAATAAAGATGTTGGTAACACGAACTGATGGCGATGTAGTTACTGTCGTTAATCCAAGTGAGAGCAAATCTATGGACGAAGAGCAGAAGACAGACCAAGAAGTTGGTGTGGGAGAAGAACCAATTAGCACCAGTGATGTCAGTGACTTATCTAAACCACTCAAAATTACGCTTGAAATCGGTCCAGAGACAATGACTGGTAGGATTCGGCATACCATTCGTGGTATAAGGAAATTTGAAACATCGAAATACGTCGGTTAGTAGAAAAATTAACGTACTTTACTCATTTACATTTAACTTGAGCTTTGGAAGTTGAGAATTAAAAAATATATATTTTTAGATCTGAATGACCAATACTCCTACAACTCTCCATCTTCCTCATCGTCGTACTTCAACGCCTTTCGTCCTGGGGAAGTCCATGAAATGGTCGCCAAGAATTTTCGAAGAGGTGCTCAACATGATGCTCACGAGCTGCTAAGAACTATTGTCGATATGATGAAAAAGGATCAACAGAAGGTGAGTTGCTTATCTAACATGCAAATATATTACAGTCCTGACTCCTGAAACTAAAAGGTTTTCATATTTAAGGCGTTCAGATCAGCAATTATGAAGAACTATGGAATAAAGAAAGGAGGCGAAGGTTCTGATCCAAATCTTGTGGAATTTGTATGCTTTTTTAATTGACATGAATTATCGATTAGTTAGCTGAGAGTGTCGTGTTTCCAAATTTTCAGGTAAAATGTCTGGATCAAAAAGTTAAACACAAAACGTATATCGATGAAGTTTTTGGAGGTGAGCTAATGACAACTCAAACATGTCTCACATGTGATCACGTGAAGCGCTCACACGAACAATTCTTGGACCTTAGTCTACCTATTCGGGTGGTAAGCAAAAACTTGAGTCCGTTTATTGTGAAGCCGAAGGGAGACAACCAACGATTCACTTTAACCGGATTAGACTTTAACAATCATTTATGATTAAATTCTCCATCACTGGTTACAGTATACAAAAAAAAAATTTTTACTTCAGCGGGATCTCCTGTATTTCACTGTATAATGAATATATACAGCGTACAGTGGTTATATTGTTTGAAAATAAATAATTTTTGACAAGAGTAGCAACTTGTTATCCATGAGTTGACTGAAGCTAAATAAGCATTAGAAGAAATATTCTATTTTTCATAGTCTTCCTGCTCAATGGGTAATAAAAATTTGACCTTACAAATAGGTCAAAGCGAACCGCCTAAACAAACAGTCTCCATCTACTCTGCTTGAACAGTATGCCAAACTAAACAATACATTAAAAAGTTGATTTAAAAAATAAAAACCCTGATTTTATTTTATTTTTAAACACGATTTTGTAGTTTTTTTGTCGTTTTTTTTTTTTAAATAGCCAGCCACACTGAATTCTATTTAACGTTTAGTAACCATTGAAGAGTTAGGCTAGGAAAAATAGGATATGCCTGCTAAACTCTATCTCAAAGTAAACCTATGAATAACGAATACGGCAACACTTATTAAAAGTTATTCATTTCCAAATATTGTAAACTTCTCTTCCGTCTATAATTGTGTCCAGCATTGTACTTAAAATATAAATATTGTGTATTTTTTTGTGGCTAGATTAAGCACGTCGAAGAATCGGAAAAGAAACCAAGAAGTAGAAACTTCTTAAATTCAGATGACAGGAATATTGTGATAAACAGTAAGTAGTTTACTACAACATTATCTTGCTCATATTTTCAAAATTAACTACTCAATCTAAGATTCCTTGGTGGATTGTCTTCGATGTTTCACGGAACCCGAACTTCTTACTGGATCCAACGTCGTTGAGTGTGAAAATTGTCATAAAATTAATCTTGCTAAAATTGAGGCAGGGATGAGTCCCGATGAAATTTTTCCAACATTAGCTTCGGAGAAGAGCAGTTCTCAAAGTTCACCATCCAGTGATCGGAAGATTGTATCCACAAACAGTAAGAAAGAAGATCGAAAAAAGAAGCGACCTTCTCGACAGGCGAAACTGAAAAATCAAATGAATCGGAAAAATTTAACTGATAAAGAAGAAACAGCTCGACAACAGGCAGTGGACAAGGAGATAACTCAACCCGGACCGTCATCATCTATGACAATGATAATTGTCGAGAATCATTTTCACTCCGACAGGAAACTTGGGGGCGAAGATCCATCGAAGAAAAGTGATGGCGAAGTCTCAACACAAAGCTTAGAAGACTACGTCGTCATTCAGTCCGAATTTTCCAGTTCAGGTTCAAAACGGAAAATTGTTGATGTGGACATGAGTGATAATGGAGAGAACATGCCAGAGATAATCCACGAAGTTGAGTTGTCACCGACTATGGCTGTGCCACCGTCCTCTCTCTTCGCTTCGTCAAAAATTATATCAGAGTCTCTTCAAAATTTGAGCGTTCTCAAACTCGAAGGCGATGAGGAAGAACTTGGTGAGGATGAGGTTGACTTTGATTTACCACCTGCTGTTGATGGGATTGGTGGGAATGTCTCTGACGGTGAAGAAGACAATGGAATCCCACCGTTAGACCTTGAATTGCCATCCTACGACAAATTTGGTGATTTCCAAGTTCAAGTGTCTAACACTGTCGAGAATGAAGAACAAGAAGAGTCCCTGGAAGTTGTTGCAAAACCAGGAACTGCTGATGAAGGCTTTTCTGAAGGTGAAAACTCAATGTCAGTCGACAACGAAGCACAGCGACCTTCTCAAGGTCCATCAGTTTCGTCCAGTCGTAATTCATTGTCCGATTCAGATGAAACAAGCAAGTCGTCAAGCAATGATGACGACAACAGATCCACTCTACATTCTAAAATTCCTAGAGTCACTAAGTGTCCTTGTTCTCGGCAGCAAAGTATCTCATGTCCGCCCGAATTTCTCACCATCCACCTCAAGAGATTCCAGATGTCCAATGGCGGCTACCCAACAAAAATTTCAGAACATGTCAATTATCCAATGATATTAGACTTAACCCCTTTCTGTTCACCTGATAAGGATGAGGCTAAAAAGTCATTCGATGAAGATGGGCAAGCCCTATATGCACTGTATGGCATTGTGGAGCATGGTGGGAGTATGAACTGGGGCCATTATGTTGCATTTGTCAAATCTAGTGAGGATGAAAAGCGTTGGTTTCATATTAGCGACTCAAGTGTATCCATCGTTACGTCCAAACGTGCAGCCTCTACGGAAGCGTACATACTTTTTTATGAGAGGATTCGCGGTGCTGACAAGAAGCAACTCATGAGTGAACCATCTCCACCACCTTCTGTATGTACTGAGGTTGAACTTGAATCGGAAGTAGAAAAAGGAACCGACGATTATCCCTGGGACTCAAACTGTAATTGGAACGATAATGAGGAAATGTGGGATTTAGATGACAAACCAACAACCATTGAAAAAGTTGTTGTTGGGTATCCAATTCAAGAATGCCCTGATGACTCTTGGAATCATATCTCCTCTGTGCTTCCCATAAATGAAGATCATCCTACACCAGAAGAATTTCAGTCAATACAAACAGGATCTATAGGAAGTGAGCCAGAAATAAGTTTTGAATATGGGATTGAGCCTGAGCAAGATTTCATGGGTGGAAAACGGTTTGATGACACGGTGGAGTCAGTAAGAAGTCAAGACAATTCCTCACAAGAACCACCTGAGAACTTGGAAGAGACAAATGAAAAAATGAGACAAATCTTAAGAGAGATACTATAGAGATAGAGCTCGAGACTTTTCCACCATCCGTCACTTGATCGATTACAAGTTTTGTAGAAGTTGGACCATCAAAGTTTGACCCAATTCTCAAACTTAGAACAGAACTAAATGAGGAATAACCAGTGTCACTTTGTTCTCTGTTAAAACCCTAAGCACCAGGTACGATAGTTGGCAATTTCAAAATCATCCTCCCTAGCTTTAAGACTTTATTTCAATTTATTAATTACAAAAATCGAAAGGCGGGTGTAGAATTGAATGTAAAATTTATTTCGGTAGAGAAAAACAAACTTACTCTAAAGTCCATGCAACTTTGTGTATTAGGTGGAAAAATTGATAAATTATTCTCCGATAATTCAATTGTGTTTGGTAAATGTAAATTATTATTTTTACCAAAACTAAGATAACGTGTTTCCTCTTTTGTTTCTTATAAAATTTTGCCATTCAATATTTGAATTTCAAAATAAATAATTAGTAGTGAATGTCCTGTTGAGCTGCTTGAATCTAAAATGTAAGAAAAGTTGTGATAAGTGGTAGTTATGTGAATCTTGAGTAATTAATTAATCAAAAGAAATGTGAATGAGAGAGAAAAAAAAATCAAGTTTGATTGAGTTTCGGGATGTTTAATTTGATAATAATAATAATAAAAGCGGGATAAATGTGAAATCCATTTCGAAATAATTAGTCCTCCAGTATTGTGAGGTTTAGCACTGAAGTTGTCAAGATAGGTCTCATGTCAGACTTTTCTGGTCAATGTTGATCATGTTGCTTGTTGAGAAGATGTCTTGTTGGTCTATACCATCTCATAGCGACAAAGGCTCCAATCATAATTAAAATGAGAGAAAGGAGGAAGACAAGGATCGTGATGTAGCCTTCTTGTGTCTCGTACCAATACTCAATATCTTCTTCCAAATGAGCAGTGGGTGTTGTGGAGTCTATGCCTTCTGTTGGAGTAGACCCATCATCCGAAGTTAGTCCAGTTGAGCTTTCTGGAGGTGATGTAGAAGGTACCGGTGGAGAAGGCATTGGAGTCGTAATGAGTCCGATTTCTCGTGTTTTGTCTCCAACAATGTTTGACATAGAGGACTGCATTAAACCAAAACCTCAGACACTAACTACTAATAACTACTAAACTAATATTTGTTATTTTATTTTCAAAAAACGTCAAGGTCAAACCAACAAGTCTCATATTACTTACCTCAAACGACCTGAATTTAGAAGTGAGACCAAAATAATGTTTTTCTCCAGACTTTCCCTGGAATTCGTAGTCAAGTAAAGTCCCTGGTGGACCACCAATATCCAATGGCAACGACTTGTAAGTTTCATCATCAAAGTCCTTCATACTTGTTCCTATATGGAGGATGTACTGGTCGGCTATAGAGAGGTCAAATAGGAAAATCCACGGATAAGATAAGTGATAAGTTTCCATAACACTGTGTGTCAGATGAAGCAGAATCGGGACTTAAGTAGCTCACCTTGTGAATTTAGACTATTGATGATTACAGGGGAAGTCCAAGTGATGCTGACCTTGTAATCATCGATAGCCCTAGCAGTGAGTGTTACGATTCTTGCTGGTAAAAACTATTAATCATATTTTTAGAGTTTAGTTTCTAAAATTAATTATTACCCTCAAGACGGCTATTGAGCTTACTTTCATTTTCCAATAGTTACTGTTAGTGACAGTGAGTCGGTGAGAAAAGTATTCCATCTGTTGGTATTTAGCTCTAGGATTTACATAATTACATTCCCCAATTTCACATATAAAATCTTGATTGCTTGGTGAGAGGTCATGGATCTCAGTATTTGTCCTATGGGTCGCGAGACTTTTTATCTTTGGAGTTTTCTGACTCAACCGTGATGATATTCTTCTTTTTGCATCATGAGTAATTTCTAAAGAAATTTTGCATGATCCATCAATAGGAGATATGAATTGACCAGAGTAGATCCCATCTCCTTGAAATACATCAGGGATACTCCCTTCACCGTCATCAGTAAGGTCGAAGTTGAAGAACTCATTATCTTCATTACACATCATTCTAGCAACTACTCTGTCAATATTTCGTACGGGTCTATGCTTTTCTTTATCTTCAATCTAATAAATGAAATTAACAAAATTTGTTATATTTTTTTTTTAGAAAATTAAAAATGTTGGCATATGTTAGCAAGATTTTGTTGATTACTTTTGCAAAAACAGCAAATGGACAGGAGCTTATAACCTCTGCGTTCAAGTCAATAATGTTGTTATGGGCGGAAGTAGAAACTCTAACATCCAAGAAGTCTCCGGGTGCTTCATCTTCGACACTCACTTCACCGTAAATAGCGAAGAAACCAATACATTTGGATGGATCCACACTACTGTCACAGTTAAATTCTAATTGAAATTCCGTGTATTCTTCCAACAAGGACCCTTCGACGTCTAGATTTCCGTAGTAGATCGTTCGTCGCGTAGAAGATGCCATTTCATCCCAATCGTAACGAATTTTGGTAGTCAGTTCATCCCTATTCCCTATAATTCTGACTGAATTGGGAACTAATGTATTAGGAACAGCCAATGAAAAGAAAAGTCTAGTAACTCCAGCATGATGCATTGGATGTATGGTATTCAAATTTGTTCCTACAGGACCGCTAAAGATCTGAGATGCAAATTAATTGGTCATTGAAATTATAAAATTTAATAAATTTACTTGAAATGATCCATTATGATTTAGTTTCAAAACTTTTAGTTTTCATATTTCTTACATGTCGATGAAAAGTTGTCCATATTGTGGTATTGAGACGATGTCCAATACCTTCCAGAAATCTTTCCGTACCTTTGAGTGAAACCAGGTCTGTTATACCCAAATGACCCCCAATAGACTTTGTAAAGGTTCGAAGGTTGATATTTGCCCGTAAACTTGAACTTGGTAGTTCAATTGCAAAAACTTTGGCCCGTTGTTCTAAAAAAGTTGCAAGAACTTCATCTTCATACGGGATTTTATCTAATTTGAACAAAATTTAATTTAATTTTTGTCTCAATCATTTATCAAATAATTGAAATTTTTAAACTCACCAAACACTGATGAAGCTCCAGTTTTGAGTATCAAAACAACATATCCCGGTGTATGGTTGAGTAATTTAAGCTTCTGAGAAACAGATTCAAGTGCAACTCCAAAGTTTCGATTTGTCGATGTTGGCTTGTATTTATTGATTGCCCTGAGATTCAATGAGATAGTTAAGAATATAAAATTGTGTATAGAATTTAGAAATAAATTTTACGTGATGAAATCGTTTCTTCCTGAGCTAAGGGGAGTCCATGGGACCGTGTCATAAAGAACCGGCAACCCACTAATTTTATCAGTATCGAAAGTCCCAATGGATCCCACAGTGTCGTTTCCAATGTGCTCTCTAAAGAATTTGACCAAACCTGCTCTGATTGTAGCCATAGCAGATTCAGGTATCTAAAATTATAATTTCAAAAGGGATGAAAGTACTTTTAGTTGTTGGTATTCTTTTAGAAAATTTCTATAATCGGATCCTTACCGTGTATCGTCCATTGTCAAGAAGGAAATAAAACAAAGGTTTAGTAACGGTTTTTAATACGAGTCTTGGAAGATCTGGAGGATTATCCAGTTCCTCTTTACCAGAATTGAATTCTGGTGAAGATTGGATGATCTCCCAGGCACTTTGATGTTTGCAGAAGATATTTTGTTTATTGGGTGGCTCATTGTTGTGTGTAGTTTCGTTACAGAAATCATCAATGCTTGGAAGGGAATGAAGGTGCATGAGGGAAGAAGTTGCCGTTGTCGCCATTTCGTCTACTACAAAACGACAGTCAACATTTGGAGGGTACTCACCGTTATTTTCACATTTTATGCCAGTTTTTCTAAAATAACGAATTAAAATCTTGTAAATTGAGAAAAACTTGTACATTTCTAACTTATAAATTTAATTAATAGTACACATTTTGGTAAGTTCCAACGATTGGTTCGTTTGAACAACCCGTTGGCTGCCAGTCAGTTTCATTGAGATGGGAATATGGAAACCGTTTACTGTAGACGTATCCATGTTCTAAAAATAAAAAAGTAATAATATAGTCATTTTTATTATCCAATAATCAAGCTTAATTTACTATGTACAACTACCAACCTTCCCAAATTCCCCATCGATATCGTCCCCACAGGTGTAACAATGGTTTCCCTATAAACAGTTGGTCAATTTAATAATTAAACATTTAATTTTATTACAAATTATCTACTAATTCATTCACATCAACCTACAGAGCGTTTCGAATTGGTCAGATTTTTCAAAAAAATCTAGTGGTAACTCAATATAATTTCCAGGTAGGCCACACAAATTTGGATTTTCAGCTCGTGGGATGTCAATTGTTGACGAAATTCGAATATGAGCTGTTTGGAATGAATCTCTAGAGGGAAAACAGTTGAGGTAAGGTCACTTAATCATCACAAGCTTAGACAGAAAGGTCAATAACAACTAATAATAGTGATATATTTTAATCTTACACCGTTACTTCTGTCTCCAGGTTCCAAGTACTTGGGATAACAATGGAGGCGGAGCGAAGGTAGAAATGTTTTTTCGTTACTCTAAACATTTCTTTTGAGAAAGTATCCAATGTTACCCATAAATTGGTCATATACTCTCCAACATTGGCTGGTTCTTTTGAATTTTCGTCAATTCCAACAACAATATCATAGCCAGTTGTGAAGACGATCGGTTCTACTGGAAGTTTCGGCACCTCCCAGCTATGATTCCTAAGTTCTCCATTTTGATTTCCTGATATTCCACCACTCCTGATTGGACTAGAGTAGAAAAATATTACCAGGAATAACAATTGCAAAAAGTAGCAAGTAGTAGTATCACTCCGTCCCATTGTCAGAGACTTAAGGCATATTTACAAGATTCACTAAACACAATGGTTAAATTTTGGTTTGAAAATTGACAATCTCATGGATTAGTGCATCAACTGATAGGAATAATTTACCTGGTTTACTAAACCTTATTATAGATTGAAATTATCTCTTTTGATTTATCAAATTAAGCTTAGGATGATAAAATGATTCAAAATACAGTGGACCTCGCCTATTATGACCCCGGTTGTAATGTGACCACGGTTATTATGAACCTGAACCGCCTGTCCCTGCCTAGAGATAGGCAAATTAATGTTGAAAACCTCGGTGATAATGAACTCGGTTAAATGAACACTCGGGTGTAATGAACCATATCTTGCGGTCTAGCCCTTCATTTCACCATCCTGAGAGATGAACCAGACCCTATTATGTTGAAAAAGTTATGCCAATTTAATAAAATGAGTTGTGAATGAATGAAGAATTGAAGTTTTGAATCACATCTCTAAATCGTGAGTAAATCATTGCAGAATTCTGAAGATATTCCACACAGTTTTATCTAAAAAAATTTCTGTTCAAGTAGGTTCTTGGTTTATTTGGATTGTGAGGCTGCAGTATCTAGAAAAAGAAAATAATTGAACTAAGAAATGTCAAAACATCGGATGTCATGAACAAAACTTTAAATTTTATATTTGTTCATTATTCGGCTATAATAAACATCGGGTGTTATGAACCGAATTTGCTGGTCCCTACAAATTCATTATAAGCGAGGTCCACTGTAAGTTGTTTTTTGTTCATGTCGAGTCATCGGCGGTGTTTATCGCGTTAACAAAATTTCGGTACTTGGAACTATTGACGCAAGCTGACGGTTTGTTAGAAGGCAGTAACCTGAGTGCCTCACATTCCGAACCTTGTGGGATGTGAAATAATACTTATAATAAATGACAAATTTTTAAGACTAGATCATCGGGATGTGTCCTTTATTGGTCAATTACTTTCAACAAATTACTCAACGCTTAATTACTCTGTATGAAAGGAACGCTTGAAATTAAGCAACTTAGGGAAATAATTAGCCGAGAATTCCTCCTCTTCCACCACCTCTTTTCTTGCGGTACCACCAGAATCCTCCACCAATGGCAACAACTCCGAGCAAAACTAAGAACACAATCAACACAACCCCACCAGCAGTTTGGAAGAATGGGGTTTCTGCATCTACATTAGGATCCGTAGTAGAGCCTGGGTCGCCTGATGGTGGTGTAGTTCCTGATTCTTCTTTCAATTTGCTATCTATTCTTTCAATTGAAGAGATGTCAGACTAAAAGAAATAAGTTACTAGTTATAATCTTGTTAAACATTTTCTTGCTTGATTTCTAAAATTTGTGTTTGGGTACTTACTGCTTTTTTATCAGCTGTGGCCACGATAGCAAAGTAGATATAGTTACTGGTGATTACTCCTGTTGAAAATTTTTCAGGGTTTCCAGGTTCCTTTGTTTCGGTAAAGGTTCCAACAATAACAGATGTTTTAAGGAAGTCCTCAACAGTTGTACCTCCGTAGACTTCATAACTTGTAGCTAAAAAATTTAAATTTATTTAGTTTAGTTCAATTCTTAGCAAAACGTAATTAATAATTAAGTAAATTCTGAATTTTACCCTTAGTTTTGGGCTGACCACCAATAATACTTGGTGAAGTGAAAGTAAAATCAATTCCAGTCTCTGACTCGCTACGGAAGACTTCGAAATCAGTCACTTTCTCTGGATGACCCTGGAATTACAAAAAAAAAAAATAAAGTTTTGTTTATGGTTTTCAAAGTACACAATCGGTGACTTACTAGTTTTGGATATTTGAGAACATTGGCAAATGTGTGGTCTGGGAGATCGGCGACAACTGCAATCCGTTCCTTTAGTTCCACGCCACAACCATCGGGTTCACAGCCAAACTTGTCTTGGTCAACGGGAAGAAGTAGAAATGAGAAATCTCCTGAGTTTTGATTCGTTTCATCCAAAACGGAAGTAACCTTGATGGTAATGGCATAGCTTCCATCTTTTGGTGGTACAAAATTACCAGAGAACACGCCATCTTGTGTCTGCAAATCTGGAATTCCATTTCCCTTATCATTCAATTCAAAGTTGATACTTATGTCGTTGTAAATGGCCGTGGCAATCACATTCACATTTGTAACAGGTTTTCCTTCAAGTTCAACCTATTTATAATTAAAACTTGTAATGTTTCTTTTATAATTCATTGGTGTCAAACGTCATTAAACTCAAACCTTTGCAAATACTGCAAAACCAGTTTTTGATTTGCCAAAATCAAGAGAAGTTCCTTCTATCGAAGTGTAGGCAGTGACTTTTAATTTTGAAAGTTCTGAGTCCGTATCCGTTGGATTTTCTACTACATAATAAAATCCATCCTCTTTGCAAGTATCAGACTCAGATCTACTGCATTGAAACATGAAAGTAAATGATTTCTCCTAAGAACCAAAAGATGACATGTTAGACATGGCAGGAAATTTATTAGAAAATGCTGTCCATTGATCAACTTACATCTTCGTTATAGGCATGTTTGTAGGAAAAGACCTCTCGAGGTGATTCTGCCCATTCTTCTGTACTGCCTACTTTTTTTTTGTCTCCCTTTACTACTAAATTAGCCGCACTGGACCTTGAAACAACCAAATTGACAGTGACATCGGACTTTCTTGTTACGACAATTGTGTGTTCAGAATTTGGTACAATTGGACCCTTGTATTCCTACACAAGAGACATTGGAAATTAATTTAGCGAATTATTGGACTCATTCTCCGAGTTCAACAAAATTCTAACAACTCACGACAAAATGAGGTTTGTAAGGGAATGGTGTAGTAGCTTTTAGTGCATTTTCAACGGCTAAAATAAATGCCGGCCACAGTGGCAAGTTGTTATCAGGTTTAGATATTCCTAGATATTGTACTGCTGCTGCTGCTGTAGCTAACTTTTCAAGGTGTTTCGGGCTTTCGCCATATTCGAGTAGCTCCACTGCAAAGATGTTGGTATTGGCGTTTTGCAACCTATTGAGGACTTCTAATTCGTGTGGAATAGAAGCTAGAAGATCAGATATATTTTAGTACCGTTTTACCGAAGTCTTCTGTGTTTGTACTTATATCAAACTTACCGAAATGCTTGGCGTCAGGACTTGCAATTTTGATGACCAAGAGAACGACACCGTTTGGTGACTTAAGAGTTTCAATTTCATGTGCAACTTTAATTAAACTTTCGGCAAAGTTTCCTGTTACACCATCCAAACCAACGAAACCAATTTTTCTAAAAATAATTTAAAGGATTTAAATGTCAAAATTACATTATTTTATTGTTAAAATGGGAATGGATTAGTAGACTTGGATGATTTACTTACTCAACAACTTCATCCTGATTTGTACCAATGGGTGCCCAGGGTGTAAGTTGGGTGAGATCACTACTTGCATCAAAAGTCCCAGTTCCTACAACTACGTCTTTATCAAGGCCACCAACGAATCCAGCTAAGTTTGTTACAATTCGGGTGATGGTGCTCTGATATTTTGGGTCCTAATTTTCAAAATCAAAATAATCTTAAAATTTATATTTCATGGATATTTGTATACCTTAGTAAAAGTGACTAACCAAATGTCCTCGGTCCAGAAGGATATAAAGTGGTCGTGATGTTTCTTGGTGTTGAAATGTCTTTAATAGGACCGTTGGTGCATCAGTACGTCCTGTTTTGAGACTGGCATAGTCTGGTGTAGTTCTAATGACTTCCCAGACACTCTTGTAGTCGCAATATAAATTTTGTCTATTTGGGGCATGTTTGACATGTGTATCATGGTCACAGAACCTGGTCACATTTTCTACCCAATGGAATGACATCAAAGAGCTGGTAGCGTTGTGGTCAGGAGAAACAGGGTCGGGTTTGAAACGACAGTCCTTATTTGGTCGATTAGCTTGGTTGACATTACACGAAGCACTTCCATTCCTGATTATGAGAAAGTCAATTAATTATGTCGACATCTTGATTTAGATTTAGAAAATCCTGAAAGAGGGCTTACACAAATTCATATTTTCCAGCCAATTTTCCATTTGTACATGAGTTTACAAGCCATTTGTTTTCTTCAACTCCAAGGTAAAAGTAAGGCAACTTGACGGTTTCTGGGTATCCATGTTCTAAAAGTTGTCAAAAAATAATAATAATAATAAAAAATTAAAATCCTGACAAATTTGAATAAGTAACAATTAATTTTATACAAACCTTCCCAGACACCATACCGGAAACGGGCCCATTGTGTTAATAGAGCTTTTTCTAATAATTTACCAGAAATCAAAAATTTAGATAAAGATAAATTTTGAAAATAATTACTACTTTTTGTCAATTTTAATTAAATTTAACCTGGTGGTCCAAATCTCTCGGCTGTATCGGTAAAAAATGTACTTGGTAATTCAATGAATTGTCCGGGTAGGCCACAAGGATGTAGATTTTCGACATATGGAAAAGCCTCGGTTGAAAGACGAATATCAGATGACGAAACCGATTGGCTATAAAAAAAATTAATCAAGATAAGTGAGAAACATTCCTAAAAATCCACCTAATGATTACCCAATTTTTTTTGAGTAATTAAACAATTAAACAAGATAAAGTAGAGGTGAAAGGTGTGATGAATCAGAGACATCCAACCAAGGAATTAGAGGTTCACTTATCTAATCAATGAATCAAGTGGCTATGGATTGGAGGTGTCCAAAAAAGCCGAGTTAAAATATAATATGACTTAATTGTGTCAAAGTCTATTCATTCCATGTAATTAATTGATTGACGTCTGATTATAGACTACTATGTGATGACATAGGTTCTTTGGATTTCGCATCTAACTAAACCAACCGGAAGTAACAAATTCAAATTTTCACTTACAACGTCGATGCCTTTTCTGCTTCTCCAGGAAGAACTTTCCAATCTTCTGGAATCAAAAGATCAACAGACTCGATATAAAATTTCCCATCTGTTGCATCGAATAATACTTTGGAGAAACTGTCGAAATTATTCTAAAAGAAAAAAATTAAAAAGAAAAATGAGACTAATCATTAAGGCAAGGTGAAATGTTGTAAAATAAAATAAAAAACTCTTCCTAATTTACTTGAATCGCAGTAATAAAATTTTTGAGCGATAGATCTGATGGTGGGTTATCTACGTCATCGTCCACGGCGAGGAGGAGTTTGTAGCCTCCATCTGGACCAAGTTGAATAGCACTACAAAAGTTCGACACTAATAAAATTACCCACAGACTCAAGAACTGAGTTGATTTGTGCCACATGATTGAATGTGGTTGTTAGACTAAAATAACTAATTAATTGATTGATCCAGGTAGGAACACAGTTAGTTAATTCTTCTTCTTCCACAGAGAAATGACAGTGGATTTGAGGATCGATTCAATTTATTATACTTAATTTTCAATAGAACAATGAGCGTCAGTGGTATTAGAAATTTTTAGTGATGAGACAGTTGTGATAAGATAAAGTGGTCAAAGTGTGTTCTATTCCCAATCACTACGTTGAGCATTTATGATTTTAGCACATGGAAAAAATAAAACGAAAAATAGAGAAATTGTAAATTAATTCAAATAAAAAAAAAAACCTTGAGCAGGATGTGATAAGATAGAGATAGTACTGTCACACAAAATCACCTCCGCGGTGAACATATGTCGTTGGAAAGTGTGATGCAAACTCTCATCAAAATAAGGATAGGGGTTTGGATGAGTTATGAATAAGTTACGTGAACGATCCAATCAGTGATCTACGCCTGAATCATCCACAGTCACTGATTCATGATTAATTACCTAATGAGGAAAGGTGTAGTTGGAATCGTATAAAAATAGAAGTAATTATTAATCAAATGACGTAAGAATTATTGAAGAATTTATATTTTTTAAACTTAACTCTTACTTCTTTACAAACGGTGGTGGGTTCAAATTAACTAAAGTAGGATTTTTCATTTATTTAAAATCTAAAGTATTGTTGAGGTAATTCGGAATTTAGGTGGCTTGAGGTGGTCATCGGTCAATTTATTCTTATATATGGAGTTTACCAGATTTACTAGTAATTATTCAATAAATATTTTATAATCGTTATCTTATTTTCTTTTAGACACTGCGGTTACCTCTAAAGACCTCCATGTCTGTTCTTCTACCACCAATCAGACTCACACCAGCCATAACAATGAAAACAATGATTATAATTCAATCAATAGTTTCGGAGAAGGAAACTTTCCTGTCCCATCTTCGGATGATTGAGGATGAGTCGTCTAGCAACGTAGTTCTTTCAAGTTCAAGTTGAAAACAAATTCTGGCAATATTTCATAACTCAGACTGAAAATAGAAGAAAGTAAAAGCCGAAAGTTAGTCCAAATTAGAAAAGGTCAAAGGTTGGGTTTGTTTCTTTAGAGGTAAGTCCGGGTTTGGTGAATCATCAGCTAAAGGTAGAACAGTGAAGTAGACAAAATCTTTATCAGTTTATTAGTTCGAAAGTAATCTTCAACTCTAGGAATTTGAGTTGTTACGAATGATGCAAATTTGTGTCTGACGACATTATCCTCCCTCATCAATCAAATCATTTTAAGTCAGTGCGCCAAACGCAGTGAATTTTACAGCTAAAACTTATAACCAAACTTGTTTTTTAGATTCTTAATATCTGGAAAAACCCTCAACCTTAAGCTGGTCTGAAAGACTTCATGTTCCGCCTACTTTGCTATTGGTTTCAGCGTTCATGTGATATTGACTTCTTTCTGTATCAAATTCGAGCATTTTTTCAGGATGAAGCTGAAAATTATATAACACCATTAAAATAAATGAAACTAATAACTAGGTTTTTTTNAGCATTTTTTCAGGATGAAGCTGAAAATTATATAACACCATTAAAATAAATGAAACTAATAACTAGGTTTTTTTTAAGTCAAGGTCAACTTACCCGAAATCCGACCATGATATCTGCTCACATTTGGAAAAGTAACTATTTCTGGGAAGTCTTCGCTAAGTGAAAGAATTTCTGTCACTACTAACACTGTGTCACATCCATTGGATCCACAATCAATTATGTCATGTTGGTCAGAGAGGAGGAGCTGAGCTGAGTCAACCTTTGATTGGTTAGAATTGCAGAAAAAACTCTCCTGATGTCACATATACAGAAACCACATACGGATAACCAAACTCCGGAACAAATGTAGACACATAGACACCATCTGACCGTTGAATGTCAGGATTTCCAAATTCATTGTCAAGAAATGGAAAGTACTGTCAGAGACTGTATTGTAACATGAGCAGTGGCCATGACCTGAATGTTTTCTACTGGTTTTCCATCCAATTCAATTTAAAAAGTTATAAATTGAGTTACTACGATGTAACCAGAACCTTTAAATACGACAAACCTTTGCGTAAATTGCAAAAGTATAGTGAGTGCAACCTTAACTTTGCTAGATTCCAAAAGTTTGTTAAATTTTTCACTAATGGTCAGCTCATCCGACTTGTCAACATATTTCGGGGGATCTCTGGAACTAAATTTACTTTTCAGTTCTTCTTCCTGTACATAGTGAATAAGAATAACTTAACCATTGAGGTTAGAGATTTTTCAATAATCGGATTGAAATTTGTGACATATTTACATTTTCGTTAAATCCTATGTATCAAAGTTTTAAGTATGTCTGCTAGGCATCAATTCGTCTTCAATTTCTATCATTGGATTTTGACACCCTTCAATTATCAACTCTGCGTCTATAACTTTCAAAACCGTCAGTCCAACATATATCGTTGACTTGCGCTTCACATTTAATGTGAATTCGTCCTTCTTACTTCATCAAGTCTCTTAGATTCTGAAACAAAAAACACTTATCTTAGATATGACAATTTTAAAATAAACATAATTTACTAATATTTATACAAATTTGATTGATACATTGTAAATTACGTGGTGGCGGGTTGAGCAACGGTATTTTTCCTTGTTGGCGTTTGTAGAAAATCGAGATTTCTGATGTGGAAATTTCCGTTTGTCGTTTACTGCAATTCTGACGAAAATATTTGGAAAGAACGCTAAAAAAAATTCTTCCAGATTTGAACTTTGACCTCAAGTTATATACAGTAGAAATTGTTTAAGAAATGATTTTAAGACCTGAATTTTTTGTACGTATTGTTCAAAATTATTAGGTTGAACTACTACTGTTTCTTCAATTGCGATAACAATACTATAGCCACCAGATTCAACACTGCTTCCATAAGCGATGTTTGGCGAAATTCCTAAAACTTATGAGTATTGAGAAACTCTTGACCGCTTGGCCTCCATTTTGTAAAAACATGGTAAATTTTAGCGCTAATTACAAACCGGGAGTATATAAAATGAAATTTCTAAATTGAATTGAGTCTTGACCTTGATAGTTTGGTATAAATGAGATTGGGATTCTAGGCTGAAAAAGATAACTTTCTGGAAATGTTTANTATATAAAATGAAATTTCTAAATTGAATTGACTCTTGACCTTGATAGTTTGGTATAAATGAGATTGGGATTCTAGGCTGAAAAAGATAACTTTCTGGAAATGTTTAGTATGAAGTAATAATAGTAAAATTTTGATTGGTTAGTGGTATCAAGTTTCCTGTCTTATCAGTTGGATGGTAGAGGTATGAACTCAGGAATTAGTCAACAGAGTTTAGTGCAAACATAAAGATTAAAACTTTTAAATCACAATGGCTACTCCCCAACAGACTAAAAATATTTCCAAGTCCTAAAATGTTTTCAAGTATATCTACAAAAAAAAAACGTTTAGCAGAGTAAACTCTCTTTTTTTTTTCNTCTTTTCAAGTATATCTACAAAAAAAACGTTTAGCAGAGTAAACTCTTTTTTTTTCTAAACTATAAATGATAATGAAATTTTTTCACGACGTTGTTTTAAATTAATCATTAAGCCAATCACCAATCACCACCCCTCCTCAACATTATGTAGACTTTTTTTTCCCAATGTTTTAATCAAAATTTTAAATTTTAGTGAAGAATTTACGAAGTTTTGCAATAATTTCTATCAAAACACTCAAATTTCACTTCCGACTTTCACTTTCATAGGCATTTTTTCATCTCTGCGAAAGTTTTGTAATTAATCTCTAAAGAATTATGCAGTATGTGTACAAAGAAATAGTCGTAATAGTAATAAAATGGAAATCATGCAAAAAACTCAATTGTTAACTTTTTGGATGATAACTCTTTTTTTTTTTATTATTTCATCAATATAAAAAATAAGGTAAAGGACACATGGATGTCTCTGACAATTTTTCTGCACATTTACACACTGAAGAAGGAATTTACGAGTTAATAATCAAATCAATCATTGTTGAAATTATGAATTGTTGAGATTATATATCAAATCGAACAATAGTAGATATAAATATTAACTCTTATTATTACTATCTATGTAGGTTTTTTTAGAGTCAACAACACTATTGTTGAAAATTCAAACTTAAAAAAAAAATTTTTTTTTNCTATCTATGTAGGTTTTTTTAGAGTCAACAACACTATTGTTGAAAATTCAAACTTAAAAAAAAAATTTTTTTTTTTGGCAATTTGATACAGAGTTAGTTGAAATTTACTATTTAGATCTTTGGACAGATGTCCAGGAAATNATTTTTTTTTGGCAATTTGATACAGAGTTAGTTGAAATTTACTATTTAGATCTTTGGACAGATGTCCAGGAAATAGGGTTTCCTTTTCTCTTATATGATGAGGAAGAGGAACCATAGCGACCGGGCCAGAGACCCTTCAAAAAGGGTGGGACATTGAAGGACTTATGAGTGAAAAAATATGGGAATTTGATACCAAAGAATGGNACATTGAAGGACTTATGAGTGAAAAAATATGGGAATTTGATACCAAAGAATGGTTTTGACTTGGTTATGGATGTAGACTGAGAATATTTGTCAGAATGAGAATTTTGTCCATAGTCTCCACCAACATCATGAATGACGCCGTGTCCATGTTCAAGCTGATCATATTGTTGTGGTTGTTGTTGTTGAAATGATTGTTGCTCATATGACCCAGTCGTTCCCTGGTGGTTATGGAAGTGANGTTTTGACTTGGTTATGGATGTAGACTGAGAATATTTGTCAGAATGAGAATTTTGTCCATAGTCTCCACCAACACCATGAATGACGCCGTGTCCATGTTCAAGCTGATCATATTGTTGTGGTTGTTGTTGTGGTTGTTGTTGTTGAAATGATTGTTGCTCATATGACCCAGTCGTTCCCTGGTGGTTATGGAAGTGATGATGAGTGGCAATGAGTGGGATTGGTAAGGATGTATGATGACCTTGTTGACCTTGATCCAATGGAACGACTGTCCCATACTCAGTAGGATACTCGTGTAGGATTGGTTGAGGATTGGTTTGAATCCGATGGTCATCAATATGTTGGAGAGTTGAGCCATATCGATTGAAATCCTCGTCATTGAGGATGACATTTGGATTCTCAAAATGTAGTCCAGAATCATAATTTGGTTGTAAGATTTGTTGAGGGTTTGTGTGCCATCGTCCTGGATGTGGGTAACCATGGTGACGGGCATATAAATTACCAGAGAGTGGGCGATGGTGTGGGATTTGGTCTCGAAAAAGTTGTCGTTTCATACGTTCGGCAGAATTTTCATGTGAGGAGCTACTACTAGTTGAGATTGAGTCTGGGAGAAGTTTGACCACAGACTTGACCTCAGGTGGATCAACTGTAGTACCGTTTACTATAGGCTTCCCATTCGTCAAACTTATCAGACTTGAAGTTAGCAGGAGCAAAAGGATGGAAAATTGGTTTGAATGTAGTGGGATCTTTCGTCGAGTCTATAATAGAAATTTATTCATTGAATTATTAATTAAGGCCATTCAAACTAATCAATTAACACCGACTCAACCTCGTTCTCACTACACAATAATTACAAAATTATAATGCCATCTTGCAATTTTCACACAATAAAAGTCAAAGCTCAAGGTGAAGTGTCATAAAATTTACTTTTATGATTTCAATGAATATGAGATCACTTAAAAAAAATTTTTTTTTTAGTTATTTCAAATTGGATAATTAATTATTAGAATGTAATTAATAGAGTTGGCAAAGATCATTACATTGATCCATTTCATTGGGATAAAAGGATTCAATTAATAAGTATGAAAACTCGGCCAAATATTATCACTCAAAAATGATCAATTTCACTTTCTCTTTTTAATATTTGAGGTTTTCATTATGATTAGTTTACAAATACGANTCACTCAAAAATGATCAATTTCACTTTCTCTTTTTAATATTTGAGGTTTTCATTATGATTAGTTTACAAATACGAAATACCTGTTTACTTTGGACGTCTGTACTCTGTAAATATGCATTGGCAAATATCCATATTTCTCAGTAAATTACTTGAAATAATTAGAAATTTTTGGAAAGAATAAGAAAGAATAGNTTGGCAAATATCCATATTTCTCAGTAAATTACTTGAAATAATTAGAAATTTTTGGAAAGAATAAGAAAGAATAGGTGATAGTTTTTGGTAGAAAAATTGAAGAAAAAAAACAAAGAAACAAACAAGAGATGGATGATAGGTCGATGACCATTTCTAAAAAAATTAAATAATATGATTCTCATTTTCATTGTTGTCCTTTCTACTGATTTAGAGTAAGCATCAACACTCTAATGTAAAGGATGAGGCTTTACATATTATTATGGTAAAAAAAGAAATGTAAAGAAACGAAAGAGATAATTCTCTTACCATTGTTGTAATTAGATCCATAATTCTTAAATAAATAAAAACTTATGAACCCAAATGATTGTTTTTGAATTTGTTTCTTGTCTAACAAAATCCCACTGTCACAACTCAGAAAAGTGGTGGTGATAAAGTTTTCTTCTTTCGCATTTTGGAATTCTAATCTAAACTCTCAAAGTTCAGTGCGTCTCAGGTCTTGGAAAAGAGATTTAAAAAATTCAAAAAAAAATTCAAGTGAACCAAAAGTTAGTTGTAAAAATAATAATTGAGGTGTTGTTTTGGTAAATTCTAAATTCTGGAGTAAAAATTGAATGAGAGTGAATTTGAGATAGGAAGGACTTGTATAATTATTATTGTCTTCCCGTCATCTTTCCCATGTTGGTTGAGATGAGAGTAGTGGGAAGAACGGGAAGAAAAGACAGGCGAGTTTCTATCTCTTTTATCACTACGACATGACTGGGATTTGATTCTCATTTACCACTTCTTACTCTACTCAAATTGTGGAAACTATTAAATCTCTTAGTAAAGGAAGTATTGTTATACCTTCAGAATTTTAATTACTACTGATGAAAGAGGTGGTGGAAAGGAATCCATCTTGAAAGGAAAAGTTANTTATACCTTCAGAATTTTAATTACTACTGATGAAAGAGGTGGTGGAAAGGAATCCATCTTGAAAGGAAAAGTTAGTCTTATATTTCACCTCTGTACTTGAGCACTCGAGTCAGGTAAGAAAAATAATAATTTCCCTTTCTAACTTCCCTTCNTTATATTTCACCTCTGTACTTGAGCACTCGAGTCAGGTAAGAAAAATAATAATTTCCCTTTCTAACTTCCCTTCTACAAGAATGAGTTCAAAGAGCATCTCACGACTCCCAAATTCTGAGATTAGGTAGAGAAAAAGATATTAAGAGGAGAGTTAATCGTATAATTAACAATATGAATCAGAGCCAATTCACAACAATCATTTANACAATATGAATCAGAGCCAATTCACAACAATCATTTACTCCTATTCTCCTCTATGCAAAATTCACGCTACTTAATTCTTCATTCTTTAAATCCTATCCACCGGATGTAAGTAGACAATTAAGTTCTTTTTAACTTTATACTTTATTTCCCTCAAATTTTGCACTGAATGGGCGAAATCAGGTCTTTACTCTATAAATTATCATCTCTTGCCAAAACATTTTAAATGAGTTCAATTTGATAAACNTTATACCTTCAGAATTTTAATTACTACTGATGAAAGAGGTGGTGGAAAGGAATCCATCTTGAAAGGAAAAGTTATTCTTATATATTTCACCTCTGTACTTGAGCACTCGAGTCAGGTAAGAAAAATAATAATTTCCCTTTCTAACTTCCCTTCTACAAGAATGAGTTCAAAGAGCATCTCACGACTCCCAAATTCTGAGATTAGGTAGAGAAAAAGATATTAAGAGGAGAGTTAATCGTATAATTAACAATATGAATCAGAGCCAATTCACAACAATCATTTACTCCTATTCTCCTCTATGCAAAATTCACGCTACTTAATTCTTCATTCTTTAAATCCTATCCACCGGATGTAAGCAGACAATTAAGTTCTTTTTAACTTATACTTTATTTCCCTCAAATTTTCCACTGAATGAGCGAAATCAGGTCTTTACTCTATAAATTATCATCTCTTGCCAAAACATTTTAAATGAGTTCAATTTGATAAACATTAGGCCAATTTTTATGACTAGACAAAATGTAAAAAATTGTAGAACAATTTGAGGATTGGGATAGTCATGCACGAATTTCCAAAAAAATTTTATTTATTATTAATATTACAAATTCAAATGAATTGAGTAATTATTATTGTTTATGAAATGAATTGTTTCTTTTTTCTAAAAATTATATTGTATATTTTTTACAATCAATTAGTAAGAATGGATTCATATGAAAGTATTGAAGTTAGTTTATTGATTTAAATTGCAATATTCA
Source organism: Holacanthella duospinosa (assembly GCA_002738285.1). NCBI lineage: Eukaryota > Metazoa > Arthropoda > Collembola > Poduromorpha > Neanuridae > Holacanthella > Holacanthella duospinosa. The sequence goes on along the minus strand of NIPM01000085.1, from coordinate 586,231 downwards.
CTCCCTTTATTATTATGTATGTAAAATCTAAGTAAAAAAAAGTGACCCGAAAGCAGTGTACGCCCTTAGCAGTATATAGCAAATTTAGCATAGCGCTATTTACTGCTATTTAGCGCTATGGACCGTTGCTGCTAAATAGTACTCTGCTAAATTAAAATTTTTTGAAACATTTGGCGCGGAATATGATTTAAAAAAAAAAGTAAACAAGAGTCAAGGGACTTGTTTTTTTGCTTACGATGTAAGTAAACTAATCCATTGCCTATTCATGGAAGTTGGAGAAGAAGGTATAGAGGGTGGGGTATCCCCTGTCAGTTGTTATTGGTTACCTCTGTATAGTAAAGAAATTTAAAAATTTTAAATATAGAAAAGCCAATTCAGGTAAATTAACTTAAACTTTGTTATCAAACTGATTATTGCCAACTGTGGGATATAAAAATTTCAAAAAACTTTGTAATTAGTACTATTTAGCACTATTTCGCACTATTTCGAGCTATTTTGGCTAAAACTGCTATTTAGCGCTAAGCAAGTTGAATTTAGCGCTAAAGGGCGAACCCTGCCCGAGAGTATGAGGCAGTGAGTTTTTATAATAATTTGTAGTTGTAAGGTGTCTTTAGGAGTAGAGGAAGGGGTCATAGAGAGTTTGTAGTTAAGGTGTAGGAAAGGCTAATAATTAAATAATTTTGAGGCAGCATTATAAATGGAATAATGTAATTTTGATAAGAGAAATCATAATTGTTTCATCTGAGAGGAATTAACTCATCATTCATCACCTCTATTTTCCTTACGGAAGTCTAATTTCTTATAATGAGGAACATGATCTGTTTCATGATCTTCATCACCCCTGCCCAACCCTTGCATAATCAATTCACAACTTAATTCTTACCTACCACTATTTCCCACATTCACTCTACAACCTAACTTTTAGAATAAACTTATTTAGATTTCCGCAAAAGATGAGTGGAACTAATTTTAATAATGCATGAGCCTTTATACAGGCTGAATGAAACGAGCCAAATTCANTATATTTACATTCATTTTTGATTTCCGCAAAAGATGAGTGGAACTAATTTTAATAATGCATGAGCCTTTATACAGGCTGAATGAAACGAGCCAAATTCAAATCAAACGTAAATAGGTCCAGCACAAATCTCTCTTAAACGTTCTTTTTTGAAAAAAAAATCTTTTTTTTTAAGAAAACAATTCAGTTCAGTTCAATTATCTGGTAGATAAGCGAAGGATAGGTTTTCATTATTGTTACAATTGTTATCAACAATGAAAAATTGAACCACTTGTTTCTACAACTTTTCGTTTTACTATTATTCTCCCTTGGAGCGAGAAATGGAAAGTAATTATTTTTTATAACGTCCTTATAGTCGACAGGTAACATAATTTCACTTTTAAATTGGAAAAATTCTTGTAATTCTGGATTTTAGACAAAAATGTTTACAATAGAGTGAGTGGTTAAGTCCCATTGGGACTAAATAAGTTTAAAATAAAAAATAAAGAGTTTTACAGTGTTAAAGTGAGAAAATAAATTATTCTTGTTACGCGACTTTTCCGCAAATTCTTGATGATTTTGACAGAATCATTCTCAATTNGGAAAATTCTTGTAATTCTGGATTTTAGACAAAAATGTTTACAATAGAGTGAGTGGTTAAGTCCCATTGGGACTAAATAAGTTTAGAATAAAAAATAAAGAGTTTTACAGTGTTAAATTGAGAAAATAAATTATTCTTGTTACGCGACTTTTCCGCAAATTCTTGATGATTTTGACAGAATCATTCTCAATTTTGCTATTATTATGAGTTGTCTTTTTAGAGAAATTGAGGTAGGTAGGACTACTGTCTCGAGAAAGTTGACATTTTGAATGTCAGGGTTCTTGTAATGTACATAAGTACATATTGGGCAAGGACAGAATTTTGCATAAATAATATTACTGACGAGACGAGAATTTTGAAAAGTGACCCAATAATTTTGACAGAAATTCAGTAATAAGAATATAAATCCTATTGTTCTAATAATTACTTTATTTTATGGTCAAGTTCTAAAATAAATTGAAAATGGTTTATTTCATTGTTTAAAGAGACACACGACTTTCATTGGAGCTCACATTCTATTACCTACCTAAATGCAATTTCGAACTCATTGACAACAATCAAAAAAAAATTTCAGCATGTCGCTCTACCAATGCCAATTGTCAATAATAGACTTTGGAAATAAGATAAAGAAAGTTCGAGATTGCTTCACACTTGTAGTATTCATGCCAGCATCCCCGCATAGTCACATTTTTTATATTATTTTTTTTTAGCTACGAATTAGCTAATCCTTTCCTAAAAAATTATAGCTGCATCATCGGTAAAATAATAAATTAGTTTACCTCAGAATGCAACATTTTGCTTATTTTTCAACAATGAACTAACAATGCATGTCAACCACTTCATTATTGTAGAACACGCAATGCCACGCCACAACTATTTGGTTTGTTAAAGTAAAAATTTACACAACGGAAACCAAAAGTTGTCATTCATTCGTGGTTCTTAAATTCATTCCAATTAGCCTAAAAAATCAGAGATCCGAAAGTAGTTTTAGGTCAACCTCACTTCAGATTCATTCAAAAAGGAATTAAAAAAAAAACTTTTTTTAGATATTGAAAAATGCGAACAAATTATTGAAAAATGATATTCATGAAAAGTTTTGGCAAAGACTACTTAGATAATAGTGTTTGAGTTTGTAAAATTGAATGTGTGAAATTTAAATTGTAATTTTGAGTTATATTTTTGAATGCTAAATAAATGAACACTCGTCCCCAGAATGACAAGAGAAACTAATCATCCATACTTGAAAATGAATACTGCAAGAATCAAGTGGCAATCTCCACTTCCAGTCACCAATACTCAAGGTTGTCAGAGGTAATCTAAAATTCCCGTTAATTGTAGTCGGGTGAGTATAAAATTAAGTTCAAAATGAGAAAAAAGGAGATATGATAAAGTATACATGAGTTTCCGACGATAATGGTCATGCATGAGATGTATGAAATGATACGAGCTTATGACCAATCTAGACAATAGAAATATCAAATGAGAACTTCAAAAAATTTCATCATTTGATTTTGTCAAGTCCCAACAAGTGATGCAACTCTTTTCTCAATGTCCGTCAACTTTGGAAACACAGAAGAAAAATAATTATATTACAAAATCACTCATAATTTTACTCTACAATTTGTAAAGTAAAAAAAATTTCCCCAAATGACAAAATTCATAAGGTAATTTACTCAACTTTCAAATTTGAGAAGAAAACATGACCTTATGAAAATTAAAAACTCCAGCAACTATTTTAACACATTAAACGGGAAATAGAGCTAAGGTTAAATAAATGAAACTGATTCCTGTGCTTCCCAATTCGTCCCTGCATCGCATCACGGTTAACAAAATAAATGAGTCATTGAAATAAAATTATTGCATTACTGCCTGGCTAACTAAAGAAGAAATGAAATTAAATTAAGTTGTGTGCAATAACCCTTCTTCCATATGATAATTAGAAGAAGCAGTGTCTCATGTCAAAATAGTCACATAACAAATTAATACCGCCAATAACAGCTCCTTGTAAATCAACGTCCAAACCGTTGGCATTTTCAAGAGAAAAAAATTGAAAAACCGGAGTTTTAGAGAACCACAGATTGAACCCAGAATCAATGAGACCAATGCACGCCGTGGGAGGCCGGAAGAACGGAGACGTTCGCATTATTGAGCAAAAGACCTTGGTGTTGACCGCCAGCAGCGGCCGTGTAGTCTCCCAGGATTGGTACAGTTGTATAGTGAGTTAGAGACGTTGCTTGTTGAAATTGATGAGCGGCCTAAAATTATTTGAAAACGTTGTATCATGTGCACAATGAACTGAGGTGGCAGTAACCTTACCATATTTCCAACCCCTGTGGGTAAGACACTCATCACTGGATGGGATGTAGGCATCTCAACAAGATTTCCCATTGCGTCCACAACAGCAGTTGTGAGACCTTTGACGACGTGACCACCACCATTCTCTGTAGCTGTTTGTGTCCAAATAGCATCCGAAGGAGCTGCAGTATGATGTCCTGGAGGCGGTTGAGGTGCTTGGCCGGTATATCGAAAGTATGGGTTTTTCAGATCTAGAGTGTTCGACAGGACGACACNTGGCTTGTTGAAATTGATGAGCGGCCTAAAATTATTTGAAAAGGTTGTATGATGTGCACAATGAACTGAGGTGGCAGTAACCTTACCATATTTCCAACCCCTGTGGGTAAGACACTCATCACTGNCATGTGCACAATGAACTGAGGTGGCAGTAACCTTACCATATTTCCAACCCCTGTGGGTAAGACACTCATCACTGGATGGGATGTAGGCATCTCAACAAGATTTCCCATTGCGTCCACAACAGCAGTTGTGAGACCTTTGACGACGTGACCACCACCATTCTCTGTAGCTGTTTGTGTCCAAATAGCATCCGAAGGAGCTGCAGTATGATGTCCTGGAGGCGGTTGAGGTGCTTGGCCGGTATATCGAAAGTATGGGTTTTTCAGATCTAGAGTGTTCGACAGGACGACACCGTCTATCTCCATTTCGATGTAGACATCATAACTTTGCCTAAAAAGCATAAAGTAATTTAGATCATAGACTATCTTCCCTCATTTAATCTCAAACAATTCGTTGAGGGAAATTTTGACGAAAGAATGAAGCTTTAACAAATAAATCAACAATCTTTCTTACTTTTTGTTCGCGGACAACACGGTCTTTCCTTTCAGTGTCTGACCTCTCATTACTACACAAGGATTTTCTATCAAACATCGGACCTTAATGTAAAATGAATTTAGTCAGAACAATTTTGCAACTTCGAAAGACATTTCAAGTTTAGGTTACCTGATACCAATGAGTAAGGGCCTCGGTGGGGGCAGTCGAGAGCCAAATTGTACTCTGAGAGCCTTCAAATGCAACATCAAACCAGAATGCCAAACCATGTACGGTTCCAGTCTCCAAAATTTCAAACTCGAACGGTACATATATTTCATGTAAATCATATTCAGATGCTTCTAAGAAGTTCACTGTGTGTTTCACAGACTTTGCCAAACAAATCCGGACGTCAAACGTGTCTACAATTGGTTGGCGGAAGTACTCCTTCATAGCTGCATTCTTCAGACAACTGAGATCAACTCCATGAAAGGACGTTTGTTGCCAGAAGTTTGCTTTATTACATTGCTCGAGATAGAGAGCTTCATCTGTGAACGGTGAGACATGGAGGTCACCTGTTGTTGGGAACATTTTTCCTGGAAACCGAAAAAATGATTTCTAAAAATGGACTTGATGATAAAAATGAATCACTTTTGAGAAATTACCATTTGGCTTCAACCATTTTTTCGCATGCAAGTACGTTTCCAACATCCTTTCGTTGTACAGCATGTAACCCTGGAATAAATCAGAACAAGAATGTAAAAAGTGAATAACTTCAAAATGAAATTTTCATTTTACCATTGGCTCAGACACAATAGCGTCCACTTTCTCTGGAAGTTCAATTTCTTCAATCTTCCCTGGGAGTACAATCAGTTTGCCCTTTAGTCCATTGTGATTCGCCAAATCCTGTAAGTATTAAAAAATATTTATTTGAATAAAGAAATACATAATAGACAGGATTTTTCATTCTTATTTTTTTACCTCTGCGTGCATTGCCATGCTAGAAGCTTCAACAGCGTAGACTTTCTTCGCACCAGATTGAATAGCAAAGAATGAGAGAATTCCTGAACCTGCTCCCACATCCAAAATTACTTTATCCGCGAAATCATGTAGATTTGCATGTATCGCTTTCTGATACGTTGCCGTCCTTATGTAATCCTGCATCATGTTTTGTTGTTGTGATAAGTAACCATAAAACTAAAAAAAAANATACGTTGCCGTCCTTATGTAATCCTGCATCATGTTTTGTTGTTGTGATAAGTAACCATAAAACTAAAAAAAAAATACGAATTAAATACATTCATAACTAAAGGCTAAATATTACTGAGTAAGTNGATACGTTGCCGTCCTTATGTAATCCTGCATCATGTTTTGTTGTTGTGATAAGTAACCATAAAACTAAAAAAAAATACGAATTAAATACATTCATAACTAAAGGCTAAATATTACTGAGTAAGTGCAAACCTGGAAGTACTGAAGTGCTGAAGAATCCTCAGTACGTTCGGCAAATACAGAAGTCTCATTTCCTTTGAGTGCTTTGGAAGATAGAACTTGAAATGATGTAGCATCTAGATTATCAAATCGACTACGACTAATAACTGTTATTAAACTTAATTTCATGTCAGTCATTTTATGAATAATTTACTAAATTTACCAATAATTAACTAAAGTAACATCTCACCCTGTTCGTTGCTAAATCTGAACATGAGGCAGACAGTTTCAATTGAAATAACAAATCCACATCTTCCTAATCTCACAAGTGGGTTCCCACGTTCCAACAATGTTTCCAGATATTTGACATTTCCACTTGTATCTCGGTCTGAAAATGGTATGATCCCACANCATGTCAGTCATTTTATGAATAATTTACTAAATTTACCAATAATTAACTAAAGTAACATCTCACCCTGTTCGTTGCTAAATCTGAACATGAGGCAGACAGTTTCAATTGAAATAACAAATCCACATCTTCCTAATCTCACAAGTGGATTCCCACGTTCCAACAATGTTTCCAGATATTTGACATTTCCACTTGTATCTCGGTCTGAGAATGGTATGATCCCACAAGTTAGTTAGTATCATACAGATTTTACAATCATTTTCATNAGTTAGTATCATACAGATTTTACAATCATTTTCATTTACTAATCAACTTACTCGGTAGAAATGAAAGTGTAACTCCTTGTGGATCATAATCCGTTCGTAAAGACACAGGTTCAGGAAAATGCTTCCGTGTTTCTCCATTTTCATTCAATTTAAAGACGGTAACATCATGGTAAAACGGCATTGTACTCTTGAAAAACTGAATTAATTAGAATAGACGTTAATTCTACCAAATCCAAGTTCTCTTGGTGCACAGTTGTTCGGGATGATGGATGAGTATTTTTATGCTTCGTAGTCTAGCTGGAGAGATCAGTGAATGAATGGATTAGTCAACGTGCCTGATGGATCTAATTCTGCTTGCAAGCTTTTCTCTGCTTTCTAAAATATATCAAAATAACAAAGTGTATAAATAACACTACATGAATCAATCCGTCCATCCATCATTTTGAGTCACTAAAAATTCGAAATTGAAATGGATTCATAATTTACTTGTAATTAAATTCTGTTTGTCTTATTAGTGGTTGGTTATGAAGGTAAACTGGTTAGAGAATGGTAGATTGATTAGCTTGTGGTGGACAAGTCCACAGTGACAATGTCACGGTCGTCTCTGCTCACTCTTCGTCGTCGTCTCGTCACCTCGCTTGCTTGCTTCCAGTGGTATTCAAATTCTGGAAATAAATGTAAAAGTACGCGAACCACCAACAGAAGGAATTTTTCAAATGCGAGATGCAGGGAGATGATGCAGTAATGCCAGTCTGATGAGCGTATACTCACTAAACCTCCACTCTCTCTTTCCATACTTAGATGGGCAACTCCTCCACCCAAAAATATTAAATCAAATACTCTCACGATTGGCTCAAGTTTGTCCTCAACCAGAGCCATGGCTCACCACTCAACAGTCAGTGAGCCAGTTCATGAGTCATGCCTTTGGTTCCAGACATTTTCTCAGTTGATTTAATGCCAGTTCAAACCTTAACAAAGTGGGTTTACAGTAAGCCCCAATATAGAGGATAATCAGATTCGGGGAAACTTTTCAATATTCTAATCTAATTGGCTGATTTTGAAAAGCAAAGGGTGGTGTTACTATGGAAACTTTATGGGTTTGTTACACCGAAATTATAAAAAGAACCAAAATTTCTTGACAATCAGCAGCGGCTCTTGATCTAATCAACAGCCGTTTGTTGTAAAAACTTTGGAAATAAATAAGCAAAACTTTAATAAACTTGTTCCCACGAATGAGGTTATTATTTATTATTTAGTTTTCATAATTTTGTTTGCAAAAGAAAAATCTTCACGCCTACCTGCAGCCAGCGTCTCAACGAATCGTTATACTACTTTTCATTGGAGTTTTAAATTCATAAAACGAAAGTCCTTACTGAATCAAAATGGTTCCTACAAAAGGAAATAAATTGGGTCGAAAACATGGACGAAGAGGAACAGGTTCAGAACGTTTAGTTCGAAATCAAGAGAAAGGTTACTCAAAGTTAGCATCTATTACTACTGAAGAAGCAAACAAAGTTATTCCTCGAACTCATGCAAGCGAAAGCAAGGTTAAGATCAAGACTAGGTCAAAGTCTACTAAGTCACACTCTCAGGTTCTAGAGAATCTACCACCTCCTGAAACTCTTGAAGAAAAAATAACCCGTCTTGAACAAGCATTAGAAGAAGCTTCATTTCCGGTTGGTGGGTATTCTTGTGTCTACAAACTCCGACGTTATCACTCTGAGCCCAACCTACAAAGTTTCGAACAACACTTTCATCATGGAAGTACTTTTAGAAGAGCCAAGACAATGGAAGATATCATTTTATCTAGACCTAACTACCCAAGTCTTGTCACTGAAAATATTCTTCAAACTAGCCAAAATCGGAAGTATGAAATTTCAGCAAAAATGAAAAGAGAATGGAAGGATATTGCTGAGATGGAGCGTCAGCGATATTCATTTTTTGATGAACTTTTCGCAAAAGGTTACGTCTCGGACAGGTAAGTTTGATTCTCTTAAAAATTACTATAATTTTGATAAAATGAATGATTTGTAAAGTTTGGAGGTTCCTGGTCGTATCGATGATATAACTTACCTTGTGGAAGCGGATCAAATAGCACTTCGTCAAAAAGTTGACTACGGACGGATAGTTTTCAAAAGTAAAACTGTTTACACTGGCAATATGCAAGATTGGCATTTTAGAGGTCCAGGGAGGTATATCTGGTTGGATGGTACAATTTATCAGGTAAAAGAAATATTGGTGTTTTTTTTTAATTTTGAAGATTCCAAGTTTGTCTGTCTTTAGGGTGAATTTATGGACGGCTTGATGCATGGTAAGGTAATTTAAAGTACAGAGTGATCTAAGATCTAAACGGGAATAAGACAANTTATGGACGGCTTGATGCATGGTAAGGTAATTTAAAGTACAGAGTGATCTAAGATCTAAACGGGAATAAGACAACGAAATACGCGCCTTTTTATCATGAGGGAGGGATGGGAGTAGAGTCAAAGAGATCCCTCCAATGAGGATGGCCAAAAGCGCGCCAAGTCAAATTTAATGCTCAGATCTCATTGTAAACTTAACAAGGAGAAAACTCCGTCAATTTACATTTGTGCAGTTATTCATCCCAAATTGATAAAAATTGGCCCTTATGCAGAAAAATTAAACAAGATTTTGTTAACCGCAAAGAGGTCACGCTAACAATATTTAGATATATGGTACAGGATTTATAAATCATGACATAACGTAGTCACCATCCTTTATACCCTACGCTTCTTAAGTAAGTTTACACTTTTCTGAGAATAAAATTGAGACAAAAGTGTAGACTACTTAAGCAGCGCAGGGTAAACCCTCTAACACTATTTACAAATACTAGTACGGAACATTAATTATAAAAATAATCTAGTGTAGACTGAATGTCTATAATGTTGAGCAAAGCTTTGTTGAAAAAAGGTGAAGGCGTTCTGCTTCTACCGGATGGATGCTTCTTTGAAGGTGAATTNGTTTTTGTTAACCGCAAAGAGGTCACGCTAACAATATTTAGATATATGGTACAGGATTTATAAATCATGACATAACGTAGTCACCATCCTTTATACCCTGCGCTTCTTAAGTAGTTTACACTTTTCTGAGAATAAAATTGAGACAAAAAGTGTAGACTACTTAAGCAGCGCAGGGTAAACCCTCTAACACTATTTACAAATACTAGTACGGAACATTAATTATAAAAATAATCTAGTGTAGACTGAATGTCTATAATGTTGAGCAAAGCTTTGTTGAAAAAAGGTGAAGGCGTTCTGCTTCTACCGGATGGATGCTTCTTTGAAGGTGAATTCATCAACGGCGAGCTTACAGGTTGGGGAATATACACAACGCCAACTGGGCTTATGTATTCGGGGGAATGGGTTCGAGGCTTACCTCATGGACAAGGGAAAGTATGGTATAATCCAGAAATAGATGACTGTGATTTCTATGACGGTTTTTGGAACGGTGGGAGTATGCATGGAATGGGAATACGACAATACAGTAATAAGGACAGATTCATTGGAAACTTTCAACACGGTGTTCGGAAGGGTTTTGGAACGATGATTTGGCTATCAGAGCGACAGGTAGAGTTTCGAATCAACTCGGAACATCTTGATTGGTTGAGCTTTACTTCATCAGAGGTTTTTTGATAGTTAGGTCTACAAAGGTGGATGGATTAATGGACAGCCCAATGGCTTTGGCGAACATACATGGTACCTTCCACGGAGTCCTACTTCTTGCTACCCACAGAGAAATACTTATAAGGTAATTAAGAATTGAAAATTCTATTTTTTAGCAAAAAATTCACAATAGCGAATTTTTTTCCTGCAAGGGTTTTTTTTTAATTCCTAATTAATAATACCTAAATTTATTGTTTTTTATTTTTGATTGGTTATCTAAGGGTGACTTTCAAAATGGACAACGACATGGAATTGGCCGGATGATTTACGCAGGTGGAAGTATTTATGATGGGAGTTGGAATCAAAATTTGAGACATGGGAAGGGGATTTTAATTAATCCCGCTGGTGAAATTTTGTTTGCAATATTTCGTCATGGATCAATTTCTGGAGGTGCTGATGTTGTAAGCTTCTTATCAAATTCTTAGCATTTCTTGTTCAAATTTTTAATTTTTTAAATACTTTTAGCCACTTCATGTTCCAACATATGCTTGTAAATTTCGTCCATTGGTGACGACTCTCCAACAAAGACTTCATACAACTGATCCTGTAGTAGCTCAATTAGAAGATGAGTACTTGTCAGAAACCGTGACACGATTTCTCTGTCACATTCGAAGTTTGTACAAGAGAGCAGGTTATTTAGGTGAGTGGTGGGGGAATCAAGGTCATTACCCAATTTGGTTGAAGAAACGTTCCACTGCTCGACATCATTTACAACAACGACATACGAAGGATCCTATCATGGAGTCAATTCATAGTCAAATTTATAATAATGAAGATAATATGGAGGAATCTTGGGTTCATGGTCATAAACCACACTTTGGGTCACCAGATCATGTCAACCCAGTGACACGGTTTGGACTTTGGCTTTTACTTAAAGACTGTTCAGGAATTTTGACTGACATGACCTTGGCAGAGTTGGATAGTATCTGGAGCACTGTTTCTAGTATTTCCTTCCAAACTCGCCATCATCCTTTTGAGCCTATTCAGTTATGGCAGGTAGGTGTTTAAAGTAATATTTCCTCAGTCTCAGGTTCTTTGACCCCATTTTTACAGTTTCTCCAATGTCTCGTCGTCGTCGCTTCAATGCTTTATATTGAAATACCTAAAAGAAATTTTCAATATGAAGCGAACATTGAAGAAAATGAAGAACCTTTCGAAACAGACTCATCCAAAGGCTCAATTGTTGCAGAAGAGCAAGATGACGAAGGTGAAAATGAAGCTGAGGAAGAAGCAGCAGAAGAAGACTTAGGGATTCCACCAGTAGTTGAAGAGGTGAAGAAGCGAAGAAAGCGACGGAATTCACATGTAAGCAGTCGGAAGAAGTCAACAAGTGAACAAAGTAACATAATGAGCGATAACACTAATAAGAGTTCGAGCAGCAAAGGAAGTTATAAAAAGGAGAAAGGCAGAGGTGATGGAAATGTGAAAGTGAAGTCAAAGTTGAGAATTAAGAAGATTCCTACAGCCATTGTGACAGAGACACAAACGGAACTGAGTTATAGCGTCTCAAAGGAACCGCGGGAAGCACAAACTGATCTTAAATACGAGGAGGAAGAAATCCGTGATTTTATGTTGAGTGAAGCATTCGAACTTTTACTCGTTGATTTTTTGATCCCATGCTTAGAGCGTCGTCCGGGTAAGTTCATCCAAACTCAATCCAAAGAAAAACGTAGACTCATCTTCAATGTAAGAATATTTAAAATTATAGGAAAAAATCTTCCACTTGCTCCTAACCCAATGCCATCACTCCCTGACCTGTATGCTGCATTCAACGTCGTTTCACCATATAAAGATGTTATCTCGGCTCGAGAGTTTTTAATCAGTACCCTTCAATATCGACAAATCCCTGAAGAGGGTAATTTAATCTACTGGACTCGGAGTCGAAACCTTGTCACTCCTGATATTCAAATGGAAAGAATTTTTACACACTTTCGAGAACCTTCACCTGAAAAACTGGACATACTCGATTTTGAATTCCTTGGAGAAAAATTAAGTAATGTGGATATATTTTCTGAAGAGATGAAGACCGAAGTTTTTGGGAGTGGGTCAACAGGGACTGAAACAAAAGAAGAGAAACGAACATCAATTGATATCATTGGTTCAGGAAATATTGTTTTTGGACCTGAATTTGACATAGAAGCGTCCAGTGAAGAAGAATTGAAAAGTATAATAGCAACTTTTTTGGCAAATTTTTCATATTTTTTTTTTGACCTTTGAAGGTTATCAATGGATACTTTTAAATAGGTCAAAATGGATCAAAACATCAAGTTGACGAAATTGAGGATGACATTGACAATCTGCCTCTTGGGGAGCATGACCTGACGGCTGTACCATTCCTTTGGACAACTGAACCAGTCTGTACACAAACTATGTAAGATACTTTCTAAAAATAATATACGTGTATTAAATACTCTTTTGTTAGTAACCATTGGTTTCCATTTCTGTAGTAAGAATGATAAAATCTTTGACAATGTCGAACTGTCCGAAGTGCTGCGTATTTTGCGGCAGTTTTACCCCAAAACATGTGATAGTACGAACGTCATCAACCTCGAGTTTAACGTATGTTACGAAAAGTGAAATTTCAAGAATTGGTTTTTCTGTTATCACTTAATTATCGTTGTCCTTTCTTCATAGCTTACATTCGGAGATTGGTTATGGCTGACTGCAATTATCACAAAAGCAAGCACTGATCGAGCTTTCTGCAGTTGGATGAAGGCTGAATCAGCCTTAGAGCATATGCCTGGACCATGCCGTCAAAATACTCGTCCTGAGCCTGAAGAATTAGTTAATCTGTTTCAATAAAAAATGTTACAATTATTTTCTAAACTTTTCATCAAGGGCACAAGATAAGAAACAATAGAAACTGGAAGAAAATGAAAGTTGAAAATTTTTTACCTTGCCCGGTGAATTGACCGAAACCTCTACCGACCGACAGGTTATTGCTCTTTACGATGACATTTCAAATGTCTTGGAATCCTACGTCCGACTCATAAATATTAGCTAATTTCTGATTCCAATTGCAAACTGACGTATTATTATGACTATGAGTTTAGGCCCGTTCTAATTCAGTTTTACGTTTCGCTTTAAGATTCGGTATTCTGTCGTAGCAAATTTCAATTTTGAACCTTTGAAATGTAAACTATTTGTAGAATACCCCCACCCTTTGCGGATTTGGTAAAGTAATATCTACGTCAATCGATGAGAAATTCAGCCTAGATTAATCTGAATCTGATAAATCTATTGTTTGAGTTAGGTAAATTTTTTTTTTAATTTCACAACTTAACTTCGTTAGAGTTCTCATTATGGTGGTCTGTTTCTTCATTCACTATGTATAGTCTTCTTCATCTTTATCCTCGTCATCCCCATTGGTCCATCTTCCTCAAAATCTTTACCATTTTCTTGAAGTTTAGCGAACTCATGTATTGCCTACAAATATACAGAAATAAAGATGAAATCTACTGAATTCGTTTGTTTGAGTACTATGTACTAGACTCACATCTGCTTCAATTTTTCGTAGTTTACGATTTTCCTCAAGTTTCCTACGAAGCTCAGGATCAAAGTCCAAAGGATCTTTCAAAGTGGACAACTCTTCGGTCGTAAGTGTCAGTTCGTAGTCTATCTTTCTTCTCCTTTTTAATGTTTTCATTGTATATCGGAAAAGATCAGTTGCTAATAATTTAGAATTATTTATATCTTCAGTATTATAATTTTCATATCACAGTGAATGGAATTCAACCAACCTATTTCCTCAACTTCGGAAGGAATAATAATAAGTTGATGTTGGGATACTGCCGAATTTACAGTCTGAAGTACATCCGCGTAGTCTGGAGCTTGCCAAACGGAATTCTTCTTGAATATCTTGTTATTGAGGAGTATCTCGAGTGCTTTGTCAATTACTGGAAACTTGCTGACTAGCAAGTTCGTAACAAATTACCAAATAAATCAATAATGTTAATATTATGAAGCTCGAACCATTTTCAATAATAAATTTCTTCTGTGTAGGACGACCTGTGGTGCAAGGATATCCTGCAACTTTGCAAATACGATTGTAAAAAAAAATTTTTTTTTAATAAAACATCAAGGCTTATTACATGCTTAATGTCGCATTACGAAAATACTTACTTATTGGTAAGTCGACTTTTCAGCATGTAAGCAGAATTCTCTTCCTCATCCCAATTAACTTCTTTCGCATCATATTCTTCAATTACCGAAACAATTTTCTGTAGAAATCATATTAGCGGAATTAGCAGGTGTATTTTATAATAATTATTATTTGCTCATCATTATCTGAAAGGAAAGACTATTTCATGTAGTAAATCAAGCCTTTCAAGGTTGTTATGAAAAAATTTACAAATTCAACCCTTACAGTCAAGTGTCGGCGGTATGTGGTTCGTGGTTCCTTCTTACCTTTAATCGTTTCTCTAGCTTTTCTTTCTGCTCTGGTGTTAGTTTGTTGTCAGCAGCGAAGACGTTAGAAGACGTGGTGATGGTGGATGCAGCATGAGAAATAGCCTCATTATGATTAGCTTGAATAGATAAGGAAGTTGATGGACCTAGCGGAGATAATGATGGCGACTTTGTAGTAACTGCAGTTGGGTTTAGTCTTCGATGAAATAGAGGTTTAGACTTGGAAGATTCATCGTCAGTTAGTTTCCTGGAAAAAGTATTAACTCTGAATTTCCGTCACAAAAAACAACTAAGCCTTAAACATTATTTGATACTGTATTTACCACGTTGACTTCAGTCTTTGGTCGTTTAATGAAATCTTCATCATCAGAAGAGTCTATTACAATGACTTCCGGTTCTTGAAGCGACGAAGCAGTAGCCCCACTTGTTCTAATTGTAATCTGAAACACACAGTTTAGTGAAAATTCCTACAAAATGTTGCCTGGATCCTGGATCTAGATCTTGAATAACTTTAAAAAAAATACAAAGCCCCGAAGGGAAGTTTAGAGTTAACCAGTGTGATTTTAGATTTTTTGTTGTCATTTCGCTAAAGCGAAGCGACATCAATACAATCTAAAATCACCCTGGATTTAAATCATAACAAGAATTTCAATAAGCTAACCTGAACCTGTTGCTTCTTTCGTAACATGAATGACTTATTTTGGTTACAAATAAATACAGGGTATCTATACATTAGTGTCCCTATAGCCGAGTCCCCATATAGTACCTAATTACACCATTTTCGACATTTGAGTGAGTGGAATAAATGGGAGACGCATACAAAAACGAAAGCACCTCGGCTATAGGGACACTAATCTATAGATTCACTGTAAATCGGATACTGGATGAAATAAGAAGTCGAAATTGGCAGTTGAGGAGATGAGCTAACCCAAACAATTGATTAAATTAAATTAAAAAAAAAAGTATTATTTTTGATCTAAAAGTCCTTAGTTATTATTTTTCAATATATCGTCATTACCTCCACACTTAGGCCACAAAACTTATCAATCAGGTCAGTTTATCGAAATATAAGTGACCTAACCTAAACTAAATGTGTTGATCCCTTGCTAACCGATGAATGCGTCAGTAGTTAACGTTTATGAATTTTTATTCACTGCCGCCTTCCTAAGCTTGAAATATTTTATTTACTGGTACTGTAAAAACGCAATTAGTTGCACTATGCTACTGTTCAACTGTTCAAATTCAATGCTTTGTTATCATTATAAGCAAATGTATTCCTGGAGGATTTGGGTAAGTGATACCTCAATCGATCTGGAATCTTGCCTCTATTTGGTATCCATTGTTGATACTCAACTCGGAATTTGCAAAAATTCTACAAATTACACTGG
Organism: Holacanthella duospinosa; assembly: GCA_002738285.1. Taxonomy (NCBI): domain Eukaryota; kingdom Metazoa; phylum Arthropoda; class Collembola; order Poduromorpha; family Neanuridae; genus Holacanthella; species Holacanthella duospinosa. The sequence continues at coordinate 569,944 of NIPM01000085.1, read as the reverse complement.
GATTTTTCGGGATTTTTCGCAAAAAATCCCGAATGCGCCGGAATTTGGTTAGGCGGTATTTGAATCGGTAACAGATTCCACGTAGAATACGTGTCTGAAAAACATTGGTGGCGGTGTAATAAAAATTTGGAAAAACCTATCAAAATGCCAAAAAANGTAGAATACGTGTCTGAAAAACATTGGTGGCGGTGTAATAAAAATTTGGAAAAACCTATCAAAATGCCAAAAAAATTTTAATTCACTATTAAATGGTACTAGGCTAAAAAATTTNATTTGAATCGGTAACAGATTCCACGTAGAATACGTGTCTGAAAAACATTGGTGGCGGTGTAATAAAAATTTGGAAAAACCTATCAAAATGCCAAAAAATTTTTAATTCACTACTAAATGGTACTAGGCTAAAAAAATTGATTTCATGTAATGATTCTCTGATTCCTGTATGGATCCGATGGTCCCGTTCCAAACGCCGAGGCCCGTAATTCCTAATCTGGTTTTTGTTTTTAATTGCTCAACTATGATTGGCTACATAAGATTTAATAAGATGCCATTGTAGAACCAGAAATTAGAATCTCGAACCAAATAGCATTGAGCCCTCGGCGTGAGTCGCATATGACAATTTTCCAAACAAACATCTCAAAATTGGAGTTGTGTGCGGCAGTCAATCAATTGTATTGTATTGTGATTTACTCTTTGAACGACATGTCGTCCAGTGTTTCAAAAATTTCTACACAGATATTGCTATAAATAGAATTTTCTAATCTTAGAACAGGATTTTGAGTAGATTTGGTTAATTCAACGTTTCTTTCAATTAATCTATCTCGCGAATCCAATATTTCTTTT
>NIPM01000085.1:378018-568426 GCA_002738285.1 Holacanthella duospinosa | reverse complement strand
GAAGACGCATGAGACGATTTCGGAGGTGGTTGTTGTTGAAATTTCACCTTTTCCCCACTCAATGGCTCCAATCTTCCTTGTTGATGCTTTCCTAGCCCGAGCCCTTCCCTATACCCCATTTTCATGGCAATTCTTGCCCCTTGGCCGTAAGGTGCCAAGGTTTCCGAAAGCTGCTCCATATTATCGAAAATACTATAGAGTTTATTAGTTTTGGCAAGATCGGTCATTTTAGGTTGAGGAGATATTGATGATGTATTTAGAATCGGTGTAGATGAATGGATTCTTTGTCACAATACAATGAGCTGTTACAAAAATTCACAATTTACGAGACCTCAACAAGCTAATCAACATAAATAAATTTTTGGAGAAAAAGTATTTTTTTTTAACTGTGTAAAATGTCTTCATATGTTATGATTCGTACAGAAAAACAAAACTCCGCTAAAAAAATATTTTTTGTTTGAAAAAAACATTTTTTTTAAACTGTCATTTAAGTCTTCAAATGTTATGATTTGTGGAGGAATGGTGGATTTTTACTCGTTTGCNTTTTTTTTTAAACTGTCATTTAAGTCTTCAAATGTTATGATTTGTGGAGGAATGGTGGATTTTTACTCGTTTGCAAGAGAAGTATGCCGTGTTATTCATGAACATGACATTGAGCAAATTGGAGGCCCTGGGGATGTCGTAGAAGTCGACGAATCTCACCTTTTTACTGGAAAGTATCATCGAGGTAGGAACCTGCGGCGCCAGTTTTGGGTATTCGGAGGAATTAGCAGACTTACTGGCAACAGGTTTGTTCGGCTCATCCGAAATAAACGTAGGTCAACTCTACGGCCGCTAATGCAACAACATATTGCTCAAGGAAGTTTTATTATGTCTGATCAACACGCTTCGTATACCAACTGTACGCAGTTGGGATTCTCTGGTCATTGTGCTGTGAATCATTCCACTCATTTCGTACGTCAGATTCCAGCATTTGTACCTAATGGAGATCCATCTCTAGGAAGAGTTTTGCCTCANTCCACTCATTTCGTACGTCAGATTCCAGCATTTGTACCTAATGGAGATCCATCTCTAGGAAGAGTTTTGCCTCACCTGAACTTGACTCGCGTCAAGTGTCATGATAACAGGTTAGAACGGTCTTGTAGAGAGCTCAAAAAATGTTTAAGGACTTGTCGTTCCACTATGTTGCCAAATTACATTGCTGAATCATTATATCGGAAGAACATCTTGTCGGACCTCTCCTTTCATCCGAGAGATATGGGACTCAGATTTTTTAAATTTATGCAAGATATTAGACGCGTCTATCCAGGACCATTTNTCTCTAGGAAGAGTTTTGCCTCATCTGAACTTGACTCGCGTCAAGTGTCATGATAACAGGTTAGAACGGTCTTGTAGAGAGCTCAAAAAATGTTTAAGGACTTGTCGTTCCACTACTATGTTGCCAAATTACATTGCTGAATATTTATATCGGGAGAACATCTTGTCGGACCTCTCCTCTCATCCGAGAGATATGGGACTCAGATTTTTTAAATTTATGCAAGATATTAGACGCGTCTATCCAGGACCATTTCGGGAATCTTTGAATGTTGCAAATTGCCATTGCCCTGATTGTCATCCTAACTAACTATTACATCAACACTTAATTCCATCGTTAGTCTGNTCATCCGAGAGATATGGGACTCAGATTTTTTAAATTTATGCAAGATATTAGACGCGTCTATCCAGGACCATTTCGGGAATCTTTGAATGTTGCAAATTGCCATTGCCCTGATTGTCATCCTAACTAACTATTACATCAACACTTAATTCCATCGTTAGTCTGGATGCAACCCAGGATAAAAAGCCCTGGATGGGACCAAGGCTAAAAACCGTGCTGAACCCTGATGCAACCCAGTTATAAAATGCCCTGGATGGAACCCAGGCTAAAAACCACAACTGGATGGTACCCAGTTAAAAAACCTAATTTTTGGGGCGGCAATCGGAGAGGGGTCCACGTCCCCCGCCCTGGGCAGACTTGTTCTGGCATACGTCTCCGAAAAGTTTTTCAAAACTTGGTTATTGATTGAAAGGTTGCACTTGGGATATGACTTTGTCCTTTCTCTCAAAGGGTAACACAGGAAATAATACTACGGAGAAAAGTTACTCATTTGAACATGCTTAACATTCTATTTCAACGCACATATAGGATATAGAAAATATATGTTACTTTGAAAAAGAAGATGGGGCATCTAATGTTAACAACTTAGTAATTTTCAAAGTTTTTCAAAAACTTGAACAGTTGATCACAGAGAAAAATTTTATTAGAAAAAGTTGTTCAGTACATCATTCTAAGCAACATTTGTAGAGGTCATTTGGTCGCTCAAGAGGGACACATAACACGGTTGTGAAATTTTTCAGTTTTTTTTTTGAGCCCCCTTTGGTTCACTCCAACCCAAATTCTCGAGGAGTAGCTTTGGTAAAATTATACAGGAAAATGAATTTGAACAGTAGCATGGTGCTGGTGGTACTACTTGTGCTTTTACAGTACCAGTAAAGCAAATATTCGATTCAAGAAAGGCAGGATCCGCGGGTGTAAAAAAATATTCAAAAAGCGTTAACTACTTATGCATTCATCGGTTACTTATATTTATCTAGGTAGGACAAAATTCACAAATTCATATACCCAACTCCAGCTTAATAATAATTGTAAAAAATATTTTTTCTTTACAACTAAAAGTAATGTTTAGAAAGTTTGTCCTGACCGCTAAGACCAAATTTCCAATATATGACTTTTGTCTTTGGAACCTCATTTGAGCAGTGGAAGTCAAAGATTACTGGCTTACAAAGTTCCAATGACTCCAAAATCCAAAAGATTGGTAATTTGGGCCTAAGAATAGATGTCGTCAGATTCGTAATCTGGACTAAATTTCCGATGAATTAGATTATTAATTGTCTGAGTTACGGATGCAGGGGAGTTAATTCTAAAGATTTGTAGAATATTAGATTAGAAAAATGTCATTTAGTTATTACTACAGCCTCTGGGTTGATGTAAATTGTTCGCAAGAATTATTACTCCCTTCGGCTAATTACTACTGACACTTCGGGGAATTTTCACTCTAACCAATTCACAGGGAACCAATCTTTTTTTTACAATTCCAACAACTCCAGTCTTTAGGATTGTAGATTGTATCTCGTTGTTAGCCTTGAAATATATTTTCACTACAGTTACTCACTAACCCTCAACAACTTGTTATTATTTATTCACTTTTAATAGTTTTTCATTTTAAGAATACTCTTTTAGGTTAATCATTAGCATCGGAAAACTATGGGTACGCGACTGTTAGATGGAACTCTCTTCGAAAGATGGTACTTGGTATTCACCGTGGAGTCTGACCAATCGCTAATTCTGAAAATGTGTCAAATTGGTCTCATTTACACAGTTATCGTAGGGGCTTTCAGTTTTCTAAAACCAGCTCCTTATGGAAGGCATAGTGTCAATAATGGATCTGCATGGATCTATGGGCCACTGATTAACGCTAAGTTTGCTTGGATGGTATGTCAATCACTAAGCCATAAGTCACTCATTTTTAAATCACTACCAATCATTCACTTCAACAGATTCAAGAATCACCGGCTTGGATTGTACCGTTGATAATCATGTATCAATCACGAAGTATTCATTTAAACAATACACCCAATGCAATTCTTGTTGCTTTGTTCATGGTACATTATATTCAAAGGTAAGTTTTGAGTCGAAGAGGTCAAAACCAGTGGCTTAAATGATCCTTCGTATACTGACAATCAAAAAAAAAAAAATCATAGAATCTAATCCATTGTTGCCATTGGTTTTTATCAACAGAAGCTTCATTTATCCATTGAGAATGACACACCGTGCGAATCCAGTTCCAGTGATGGTTTGTCTTTTTGCCTTAGTCTTCTGTTTATACAATGGATTTCTTCAGTCTCACTTCCTCTTGAATGTCCACTTGGTTAACCAAAGTTCAATATTCTTTATTCCAGGTAATTTGGTTAAGAATAAGACGGGTTGAAGTGTCGAAGCTTGGAATTGATTTAAAAGAAATTAAGTAGTAATGGGCAAGGCGATAAAAATTAGGCGTAGAAACTGTGATGCTTTCCTAATTAATAAGAGTGTAGAGAGGTTGTAGCTATGAAGGGTTTAATAGAAATTCTGGTTTCAGGGATCGTGGTATTCATTGTCGGAATGGCCATCAATATTCACCATGATGGGATACTCCTGTCACTACGAAAAGCTAAGAAAGAGTCTGACACGAAATCCGAGTTCAAAATACCCCGTGGCTTCCTCTTTGAGTATGTTTCTGGAGCTAATTATGCTGGAGAGATTCTTGAATGGTGGGGATTTGCAATTGCTTCCGGTGGATTTCCTCAGGTAACTCACCGCTCACACTGCTATGTCTATTGCTATTCACTGATTGGTGGATTTTGTAGGTCCTATTTGCGATTTTTTCGACTCTCTTCCTCGGAGCCAGAGCCTGGCACCACCACAATTTCTATCATCGAAATTTTGGGAAGTCTTATCCAGCATCGAGGAAGGCGTTGATTCCATTTATATTCTAAACCCAATACCCAGTATCATCTCTTCCACTGTTGGACACCATGTTTGTTAATCCTGTCCTAAAATTTTACTCTAAAAAGTCATGTTCTGAGTTTATTTTTGATGATAATAGTAGTTATATCTTCTCTGACTGATTTCATTCCCTCACATTCATTCGTTACAGTAATTTCTGGAATAGTTAATAATTTCACTTGGTGCAAGACTCTGACTTAAGGTTTACCTGTATAAGCTCTAAAAAGTAATTAGTAGTCTTGTCATTATGTCAACTAAAATAATTACTATAATACTCAACCTATTGTCTTGCATTGTTCCATCCTAACATCATTGTTCAAAGACACATGACTAATGATATCATCATTCAATAATAATAAGTAAATAAGATATTCCAACAATTTCAGTAACATTGGGCTTCCAAAATTGATGAAAAGGTTTTCTAGGAAGTTTGTGATAACCTAATTAGGTTGGGACTCAGGTTCCTCCAAAGAAAAATTTCAATAAGGAAAAATTCTCATCATTTTGGAGAGTTTTGGTAGAAGAGGCGGGGCCTGCGTGAGCCCTTTGAGGTAATACTTCCAACAATTCTTTCAAATTTGTATTGGATTCAATCTCAGGTTTAAGGTTCTTTGGACGTGTTGGCCAAGGATTCCTTGTAGTTTTTGTATGCCATACTAAAATCTGAACCAAACCGTACAATCTCACACAACGTTCCTTCGGATTTAGGCTCTTTATCCAATGAGAATATAAGAAATTAGGTACTGGTTACCTGGGTGCAATTATTGGCCAATGGATGAATCTCATGAACTGAAACTCCAAGTGTTCGTAAAAGTTCATCTTCTTCATATCCAGCCACATAAGGCATATTTCCTTTTGGCTTCTGTAAACCATTTTCAAGAATAAATACTTAAATACCCAATAAATAAGTAAAGTAATCCCTAAATAATTTGTTTTTAAATCATTAGTTCGTAATTACTTTTAGGAACATTTTCATATTAATGGCAAACCCAGCCATGTCTACTGGGAACTTTCGTAGTCCATTCCACCCATCATAGAAACCCACAACTTCGCCATTCTTGACGATTGGACTGCTCACGCCAAAAGACGTGACAAGTCCCACGGGCCACATGGACACTTTCTCCGTATGTTGCATCTAACCAATTTACAGTAACCAAATATATAGTCATATCCGACACAATGGTGTAAAAATTTTTTAATAAATTTACCTGTCTAAAAATATCCGAGTCATAAGTGTTGTCATCATCAGCAAAATATACAACACCTTCTTTAGCAGTTTGTCGAAGCCAAGCAATAGCTGCCCTCCGACCTCCAACTCCTCGTGGTTTTCCAACAATTTTCACTTTCTCTGGAGGTGTCACACTTTTGAGAAGCGTAAAGGAGAGTGGAAAACGTTCTAAAAAATTCTCCAAATCTTTCAAACTGTTCTCACTCCCTTGAGCAATGTCATCAATGATAATCCAATGGATAAAATGTCTCACTGGTAGTAGTGCTTGAGCCAATCGTGTCAGTTCTGGCTTTTGTTCTGGGCGATAGAATGTTGGTGTTACAATCCAAAGAGTTGGACCTACTTCCTTCCCTGCTTCATCCAAATTTGATTCAATTTGTCGTCCAAATCGACTCAAATTGATAGAAGTTCTATGAGGATCGAGTGAATGTAAATTATTTATGGCTGGTAACTTTTGATGAGTAGTCAAGAGTTGTTGTTCTCGTTCGACAGGTTGACTGAAAGCTTCTTCATAATAGCTGGCCCCTGGGTTACTTTCTGGTAAGTCATGTGACTTCCATTTAGGTTTTCGAAGTGGTTTGAGTCCTAAGGGGTCACAGGGTGAGTCTCCCGGAAGATTATAGTAGAATGGTGAGTCATTGAGATCATCAGGAAATGATGGGAAATTGAGCTGGAGGACTTGAAGGCAAAGTAGGCAAGTAAAGACGCCAAGGAAGAAGAGTAGAAAATAACCGAGGAAACGTCGTGAACTGTTTCGCCAAATCTTTCGTAATATATTCATCATGAATTGTTAGGCGATGAGTGGACTTTTAGTAGTAAATGGTAGAAAATTGAAGAGTGCGGAAGAAAATTGTACTTGAATTGATTGTAAATGTGATGGGAAAGGAACTCTGGATCGTCTCCATCAAACAGTTTTCGTTCCCTTCAAAGATCACATTATCTCAGATTTATTCCATAGCTATAATATGGCACTCAAGACGAAGAAATCCATAAAAATTCGGATTCAGAAGAACCAGGCTATATCACTTTATAACCCGCTTTCCGGAAACAGTATCAGACTCGGAGAGATATTTCGGGCTTTTACTCTATTCTTCTCACTCCAGCTCCTCATCTTCTCTACATAGACATTTTACCAACATAAAAAATTATTTTTTTAATTAATTTACTTTTTCTCACTTACGCCAAACGTTTAACGAAAAGTTATACACAAATTCAAATCTGGTTTCCTAATTTGCAGTTTTGTAGTGGAAAAATTTTTTTTTTCTTTTTCTTTTATCATCATACACTCAACTTAAGTTTTGTAATGATTTCTGTATCCAAATTCAATTCTTGTATTTTTAAAGTCTCAAAGGTCTCTCTTTTGCGGTTTTCTTATATAATTTTTTTTTTCGAGATTTGAGACTCAACTGCTCTATAAAAATTAATTCGTCATCACAGTTCCAAGGACAATTTTAGCAGATAATCTTCAACTTTTTCAAGGATATTGCTCAGATAAAACTTTAATATTACTGTACGGAATGTGTTAGATTACGAATTATAAACAAACAAAGTTATTTAACTATTATGTGAAATTTTCACATAACATGAAATGTGCACTAAGCCTGGAATAATTCAACTAAAATACTTTTTCCCATGATGAATTAAACTTGAATTTTTTCGAGATCTACTCACCATTTCAGAATCATTGACTATGAAAATAAATAAATCAGTTTCTTGTCATTAATTTTAAACTTACATCATTTTCGCATGTCAAGTTTTTCTTTACAAAAAATTGGCAATTTGTAGATCACATGAAATTTATTATGAAAATTATGTAAAATCTTCTCCACCTTTATGGTAACTCTAGATTGAATAGATTCGACAAAAATTTAAAAAAAAGAGATCCAGTTTTTACAAAGGGAAATGGGTAAATTATGCGTAGTAAAAAATCCTGAATTGGCACAGGGATCAACTAAAATTTTTTTAGTTGAAAGAGTAATTCCCCAGTCTAGGCTTTCTTGTTCTAGATTATTTATAAATTGTGTACAAAAATTATAGAACTTGGAATAAAACAAAATTGCCACTTATGTGTACCACCACAACCACACTTTCCGGGATTGTTCATGTACATAGTAAAATGATTGACTTCTCACGCAAACGGTAGAGAAGGCTTTGAAAGCTGTCTAAAATTGTAAATTCCATTGTGTTTCTTTTTACAATTCAATCTTTCTTTTTTGGTTTTTTAGGATTCCGTGAGCGTGATTTTGCTTTACACAATGGGCAAATGGGTGCGTTGCGATGAATCTGCTGGTGACAAGAGAGACATGATTTCATTGGTGGTGGTTGTTGTCTGTATGCGAAAAAGAATAAAAGGTCGTTAGAACAATGTGACACGATAAACAACAAAAGCTGTCAAAATATTGGGGTCATATTACCGAAATGATGGTGTTGGTCCAGTTGGATGCGGTGGTGGCATATGAGGTGGTGGTCTATCGGGCTTTGGTGCTGATTGCATCATAGCCAATGAACTTTGACTCATAAGAAAAGCAGCAGCAGCAGCTTGTGGGGCTTGCGATTGTTGTTGGAAGCTAACTCCAGGCATAACGTCCTCACGTGGTTGGACCCATGATGGAATTTGGTCAAAAATTCTGAAAAGTTTAATAATCTATTATAATTAATTATACTATAGACAGTAATATTTATTTTCTCAACTTACTCAGATGTAATTATTGACGGTTCTTCTTCGTGAAGCTCTGGAAGTCGTTCTAATCCCAAACAGTTTTGCCTTAAGCGATCTACTTCAGCTTTCACTGGTCCAAATTCTGCATGAAGTCGTTTAGCATTTTCAATTGAGCGAACTCGTGCCTGTTCAGCTTGCTTGATAACGGATTCCATCTACAAAACTCAAATTTTGAACACCATTCCAAATATTTAAACAGTAAAGTATCTTACAGCATTAATGTCAGCATGAATTTGTCTCAACTCTTCAACATGGGCCATTTTCTCTTGAAGTAACATGTCCATTTCAGACCGGAAGTCAGCCAAACAACGTTCTTCCTTCCGTGATGTTTCAACTTCATCAAAGAGCCGCTCTTTCAACTTTAGCATTTGCATTGTCTTGGATCTGTTGCAAAAAAGTTTGATAAATCAAATCAAATTTTGAACATAATTGAATCCATTGACAGTGTAACTTTAAAAACCATATTAGTTAACAAATTAACTTGTATTAACCTTATTTCTTTGACCAATTCGAGCTTAGCCAGTGCGGAAACTGTTCTATCCTCAACATCCATCGTTCTTTCTGTCTTCGAATGTTTGCATCCAACACGAACCGACGACACACCGTAACAATTAACCTTCTCTCCAAATCTTAGACCTTTGATTGGATAAAATGAAATATTAAATTTGGTCCTACACAAACGAGACACTTACTAATAGCGAGCGCTGAAAATGAGAGTTAAAAAAAATTTTTTATCATTGTCATTTTCATTTTTTTAATATCCAAACTAAAAGATTACTTACTTTCAGTTTTTAATATAAAAAATGACCTTCATTTATTTTCACTTTTATTTCTCTTATCTTATCTTTTNAAATTTATCATTGTCATTTTCATTTTTTTAATATCCAAACTAAAAGATTATACTTACTTTCAGTTTTTAATATAAAAAATGACCTTCATTTATTTTCACTTTTATTTCTCTTATCTTATCTTTTATGGTAATGTTAAAGATTATGACCACTTACGAACGACCGCTCACTTTTAAATGAGAGAGAATGAGAGGAGACCGACGACCCCCACTTACTTCACTTCTCGATGAATGACATCCATTTCATTACTTGAGGTGAGAGTATNTGTTAAAGATTATGACCACTTACGAACGACCGCTCACTTTTAAATGAGACTGAGGAGACCGACGACCCCCACTTACTTCACTTCTCGATGAATGACATCCATTTCATTACTTGAGGTGAGAGTATAAAAAACTTTGTAAATTCTTGAGGAATGCATCATGAGTCCTGTGCCAATTCCCTCAAACATGAAAAATGTAAATCATTTATGACTTTTGTAACAATCTGCTAACAAGGCAACGGTACCTGATGCTTTTTAAGCCTAAATCTTGCAAGTTTTTGAAATACCTCACGGGATTTCTAAACTTAAGATAAGAACATAAAGGGAAATAACTCAGAATGCATCAGTCACCGCTGCTTTACTCCTACCAAAAACTTCATTTAAAAAATATCAGAAGATCAATCTGTTCAGCTCTAGATGTTGCATTATTAGGAAATGATTAATTTCGCATATTATTTTAAAAATAAAATAAAATTGTGATATTTTTGCATTTCACCATAACAAATGAGGAAATTTCAAATCATTTGGAGCATTGGCTTAATTGTTAAATAGTGGATGGATGAGCTAAAATAATTTATATATTTAAATTCTAGCTTAACAAATTCATTATAAATTTAAAACATTCAAATCTTGTTGGTTGAGTTTAAATTTTGAATTCCCTTGGTCCATGTCTATTGACAAGAGCCGGTCTTAAGAAACCACTGTATTTCATTTTATTGGCCTAGATTGGTTGAAAATGTACAGAGAGAGTTTTAATGGTGTTACGGGGATAGCCCACACTTCACTCTTTCACCTACCTAAAAAGAAAATTTTTAAATGAGTGAGATTTGATAAAATTGAGGAGTGAGTGTGTGCATTGGGTGTCCCCAAAAGAGCCTTAAAAAGTCTCTTTGTAATAAAATGAAAGAATGAAATGAGTTAAATTGAGTGGTAGANTGTCCCCAAAAGAGCCTTAAAAAGTCTCTTTGTAATAAAATGAAAGAATGAAATGAGTTAAATTGAGTGGTAGACGGACGACGGCGCATAACTTCCAAATGACGCATGTAAGAAAGTGGAGTAAAAAGTGGTGTGGGAAAACTCCTCTTCTTCCTCCTCCCTTCCCTGCTCTTCCTTCTTCATCCAAGTAACCATTACCAAACCAACCACTCACTGCTCAATTCATTTCTTGGAATATTTTATTTTACGCAGAAATACAAGAACCTGCTGAGCACTCTTGCATCTTGCTCTCTGAGGTTGAGTTCCTGTCCAAGTCCCAAGTCCTACTCNTGTCCCCAAAAGAGCCTTAAAAAGTCTCTTTGTAATAAAATGAAAGAATGAAATGAGTTAAATTGAGTGGTAGATGGACGACGGCGCATAACTTCCAAATGACGCATGTAAGAAAGTGGAGCAAAAAGTGGTGTGGGAAAACTCCTCTTCTTCCTCCTCCCTTCCCTGCTCTTCCTTCTTCATCCAAGTAACCATTACCAAACCAACCACTCACTACTCAATTCATTTCTTGGAATATTTTATTTTACGCAGAAATAACAAGAACCTGCTGAGCACTCTTGCATCTTGCTCTCTGAGGTTGAGTTCCTGTCCAAGTCCCAAGTCCTACTCACTCCTTGTCTCCACTCTTAAGTCTTCTTCAAGTCAATCATATTTTACCATTTACCATCACCTGACGTCACGTCGACGTGGAATTCAGACTTATTACACGTAAATACTCAACTCACTCATATCCTATTCCTAACAGAGTCAAGGGATAGCTTCATTAATTCACTCCAAACGTCAAGGTCAACCAACAACTTTTTGCTNTACACGTAAATACTCAACTCACTCATATCCTATTCCTAACAGAGTCAAGGGATAGCTTCATTAATTCACTCCAAAGGTCAAGGTCAACCAACAACTTTTTCATTTTCTTATAATAACCTATAACCTATACCTAACCTAAACTTAACAATGGGCTGTAGTAACGGGCTCAGTCCACCAAAAATTCCCGTCCAAACCTAACAATTCCCTGTAGTAATCTCCTCCCATCATGTGCTTAATCTAATACCTAATCATATAAATACAGTAGGAGTAAGGCAGTGTGCGCTGCACACTACAGCCAGCAAAAAATCTCTATTATAGCTAACATCCCCACAAAAAATCCCGTTCCTACTGTCCTTAGTGCCCATTTCTACAGACTAGTCTATAGTCCATTGTTAGGTTAGGTTATGTGTTTGCAGCTGGGGTTTTTACTGAGCTGTAGTAAGGAGATTTTTTGCTGGGCTGCAGTATGAAGCGCACACTGGTTTACTCTAGCCCATCATAATGTAAAGACTGAATTGACAATGTTTTTATGTAGATATCCATTTTTTAAGTATTATTTTACTTGGTTGAGAATACTGAAATTTGGATTCTGGGAATAAAAATTATTGACTTTTATAATAATATTGAATACTTACTTTCAGAGGGAAAAGCGAAGAACCTTAGAAAGATGTCACTCAAGTACAACGTTTCCGTCATTGTTACAACCATTCTGATTCTAAAAGTTTTGTTTGTGTTGGGAGTACCTGCAGTTGAAGATTCAACAAAAGCAGCAATTCCATTAAACCAAACAACAATACCAGTTGTACCAGAACGTACATCAATTGAACTACCAAAACCGACACAACCAGAACCAACGAAATCAGCAGTAGATCCACGTAAGTTCAGTTCTTGTTTAGTTATGAAGTGAGAATCTGATTCTAGGAATTTGGTTAACTTTTTCTCCTAATTCATCTATTCCAGTTTTGGATAATTGTACCATTGTTGACGAACATATTAAGGAAAATAATTTGGCTGCCTGTTTCGAATGTATTTCGAAAACAAACAACGGTAGTAGCTGTGCGTTTTATCAAACTAGTGTGAAAGAACCGAATCTATTTTGTGCAAAAGAAGGAGTGGGGGAACAGATAAATTTCTTTATTAACAAGGAAAGCAATGAAAAACTCGATGGAGAACTGACATGTAAGTCCTTGCATGACCACAAATTGTTAAAAACTTAATGAAATTTGGATTTCTATGTATTTTTGCCGTCTGTAATTTGTTTGTTTCTCGCAATGATAACCAATATCAGAAATAGATAGTTTGAATTTCCATTGTCGTTAAATTGGTGGACTGTTGTACGTGTTACTATACGTACCACATGAAATGTCATTCCATACAGCTTTCATCCAAAAGTTTGAGTATTATTTCGAAGAATTTTCGTTAGTTTTGTTGTCTCTTTTTCTAATTAAGGAATACCCGAACAGGATATTATAACTTTCTATGTCGTTGTAGTATATGAGGACATCCATACAACTCCCGTTGAAGTTTAATATATTTGAAAGCATTTTATTGTTACCTATTGAAGAAATTCGTTATTTGCTTAATCAAAACTTATGTAATTGTTATTCTCTCGGTTTCAGGTCGAAAGAAATTTGATGTATCTCCGACTACCGCACCAGTGACTATTGCTCCACCTGGTACTCAAAACACAACTACCACTGAAAAATCAAATTCTACTTCACCAACTTTAGCTCCAGGAAGTTCAACAGTTTCACCGACCTCGCCGAAACCAGAACCCACTACACCAAGCACATCCAAGGAAAGCACAACGACAGGTCCTCGTCCTACTACGGATAATTCTGGGTTCTCATTTTCAAATTTCTTGGGTATGTTTTCTCTTTCTTATGTCTCAGCAATTAAGGAATGACTATGCTGGCAAAGTTGAGTTTTTGAAATGAATAATGTTTGTCAGAGGTTAATTGAACGAACTCGACTTTGATTAGGGTAATGCTAATTAAATTATTAGTTTCATTTCTAAGATGTTAGGGATAAGTCAGTTTCTTAACTTTACTGAGTTGAACTTAATTGTGTAGTCGCATAAAAGAAGAAGCTAGTAAATTAATTAATTTTAACTTTTCGTTTTTTACCAAAGGCGGGATTGTCTTCACTCTTGCCGTGTCATCACTTGCCTATGTCGCCTTCAAATTCTACAAAGCACGGACTGAAAGGAACTACCATACGTTGTGAGAACCAATTATTGAATCTCGAAATTGATCATAATGATTAACTCGTTTTGACATTTTTGATTAATTAGTTAATCACAGAAGAGTTTGGCCGAATCTCCTACTTTACATTTCAAGTTTTTCTTTAGCTTCCTTTCGTTGTCAAGTTTATTTGTCGTTTGTGAACGCTTGCCAAATGGATTGAACACAGAATCAACTACTAGCAGTAATAATTCGCTATATCGTTATGTTCTTTTGACGTAGTTATTAATTGCATTGCATCTTACATGTGATTTGTCCACATTTATTATTTTGAAAATTAATCACTTTAGTCAAAGTCAATGTAGCGGCTCTTTTAATAATAGTCCCAAAAACATTAGAAAATTTATTTTAACAAATCAGATTTGAATATTCACATTTTATTCGAGTCGTGTTTTGAATTTGAATTTTTTAAATCCCAATGGACCATACTTATGGAAAGACTCGTGAGTGCTTGCTAAATGTAATTACTTTATTCCAAGTTTGTTTGTTTACTCTAACGTGAACAATGTAATACCTGTATGCAATTGTGGCTCTCTCTCACTTAAAGCCAAATTATGTTTTTAATTTTAGTTTCAAGAGTGCCAATTTAACCTTCAAGGTAGATTTTTAATTTTAATCTTTTCATAGATTCAGCAACCTCAATTGAGTAGCTGCCTATCACTTGCTAAATGGCACCTTATATGATGGGCTTGGTTGCAGTAGTCATTCAATAATGATCACACGCATGCATTACGCTAACACATCTCACCAAGGATTTTGAGCCGAACTCAATAATTCGGTATTGCTTCCACTTTTAGACGTGTTTTTTTGCTTAGTACATTTATGATTTACATTCGGATGTAAAATAGAAACCATTGGTGCTGTTACGTATTCAGTTCTGGGTGATTTGTAAACAATCTGCAAACGGTGTGATTGGAATTTTTAGCAGCTATTGAGTGATATGCTGAAACTACTACTATCCGGGATTTCTATGAAAGATGCGCAAAGAATTCAAATTATCCTATGCCCTTCGGGTTAAAATTTGAATTGTTTGGATATCGTTTATGGGACACTCGGTATTCTCCTATTTTTGTTTTGTTTGTAATTTTTGAATTAAGTATTCCATCAATTACTATTCAATTATCATCTTGTAATTTTTTTTTTTTTTGCTCCTGTTCGAGTTTCGTAACTTGTTCCGAGTTTAAACGTTTCTGTTGCAGGAGTACGAACTTGATCTAGGAAGCTCGCCTTGGAAAATTATCGTTATTGGACTGGGATATCTGAAAAAATCCTCTGAAAAATGATCTGTGTTAATTTAATTTATTAGCCATTGTAATTGAAAATTCAAATTTAGTAATTTTTTGAGCCAATATTTAAAAAATTCAAATTCTAATGTCAACTATTTAGATGGATTTGTGATATTGATAAAAATTTAATAATTTAGTTTGGTTCTAAACGTTCCCGGACTCTATAGTTGATTTTCGAGAGATTTAATTATTTATTGTATAATTTAATTTGGCAAAAGTGTAAGTTTGGCCTTGATGTTTCCGTCCTATCGGTTACTAAAAGGTCTACGAAATTGTAAATTTTGAATTACATTAATAATAAGAGTAGCTTGTACACGGAGGGAATGTAACCGTGATAAGTTGAATCTCGCTATAATTCAATATTAATTATTGTAAATAGTTAACTAATTATCTACTGAAATTAATTAGATGAGAGCGTTTAGTAGATTGTAAAGTTCTCATTGTTGGTACATGTCAAAATCCATGAGACTTTGTGATGTAAGACGCATGGACATAATGAGCAGGGTAATTCAACCATAGTAGGTAATAATTAGTAAATAGACACTTCACGGGATATAGGAAATCTAATTAGATTGAGCAACTAATTTTATGGGAGAATGAATCTGAATTTCTAATTCTTTTCATTGTTGAGATTTATAGAAAAAGGCTTTAGCTGTGCTGAAGGACTTTATTTTAAGATCAATACTCTCAAACAATATGGAATTTATTAATTGTTGAAGTTTGTCTTTGTCGAGTTTGAAAACGGAATAAATTAGTTTCAATAACTGTTAATTTACAGGAAGTATGCATAATCAAACGTGTAGTTTTTGGAGCTTTGAACTATTTTCCGATTCTTGTCGATGGTAAGTACGAAATAAGGAAACTATTTGTCTAAACAAAATTTAAATAACTATTTATAAGCTACTGAGAAATGTTCAACGTTATTCTANTACAGGAAGTATGCATAATCAAACGTGTAGTTTTTGGAGCTTTGAACTATTTTCCGATTCTTGTCGATGGTAAGAAGTACGAAAAAAGGAAACTATTTGTCTAAACAAAATTTAAATAACTATTTATAAGCTACTGAGAAATGTTCAACGTTATTCTACNAAGGAAACTATTTGTCTAAACAAAATTTAAATAACTATTTATAAGCTACTGAGAAATGTTCAACGTTATTCTACTTGTAACTTGTGGGAACAGAAGATGGAAAGCAGCTCTATCTAGACAAAAGTTGTCAACTAAAGGTCAATTACCTCTGTGTTTTTCAAATACAAACTGATCATCTTTTAAGTATTTCTTCAGTCTTTTCACTACATTTGAAGAAGAAGAACTGTTAATATTTATTAAGTCAGATTTTAAAGCTTGCTACTGGTGAGAAGTAATTGAGAAATTTAATTGATTAATCAAAGTATGGATGGAAACTAGATTTACAAGTCAGAGTATGAGTAGCAGCAGTTGCAGTAGTAGCAGGAAAAGACAAATGGACAATGATGACATTGTGGAGTAAGTGAATTATAAAATAAAAATTTTAAATTAATTGAAAGAGTTCAATTTTAAGTTGTTTGAATTGGTAACAGAACAACGAGAGTGAGAATGTCAGGTCGGACCTACTGTTACTCTTGTCAAGTCTACATAACGAATACCATCCGTAGACACAATACGCAAGTCCATAAACCGCTCCGACAGAGTTCTTCTCAACGTCCAATCACTCAAGGCAGGAAATGAAATTATTCAAGAATCTCAAAATAATCGGAATGTCGAATAGACGAATCTCAGCCCAGTCTCACCTCACACCGTTAATGAAGTGAATTTAACTATTTCTAATAACTTTTCTATGCCTTTTCTCCTACAAAATTTTCCTATTATTTTTCAAAAGTTTATTGGTTGACCTTAAATTAAAGTAACGTAATCTTAACCTGTATTCATTGTTGTGGAGAGTCTAAGGAGTTGTCCATATGCTCAATAGTTGAGAGGAATTCTCGAGTTTGTTGGAAAACTTATTTAGCTGAGGTTCGGTTGGCTAGAGCAACTTGAGCTAGAGCGTCGTCTCTAACACGTTAGACTAAATATGATCCTTCATTTGATACATATTTATAATTTATTGACGTCAAGAATTTATTTCCATCAAAAGGATCAAGTTACCGTTTTCGGATCCAAAGTGGTAAATTAAGGTCAGAGGCATCCGCAGACGCAAACGATGGATAGAGTTCCATAAAAATCATCCAAAAACTCACATTTTTTACCTCTGCCAATATTTCCACCAAACTCAGGTTCTGTATTGACATCCATGCACCTTCGACTACACTCTTGGTTAAATTCGCAGAATGCGTCATCAAAAGTATGCACATAGGATAGCTAAAAATGTAAAATTTATTTTTTAAATAATGAGGAATTTCATCAAAGTTATTTTAGCTCACTGGCATCCCATTTGGACATTTCTGACAGAGGCAAGTCCCATCAGCTACACACTTGTAGTCTCTACCTAAGCAAACTCCTGAGCATTTGTCATATTTCTCACCCATTCGCATTTCAAATTTACAATTTTGAGCAAAAACCTGAAAAAAAANTCCTGAGCATTTGTCATATTTCTCACCCATTCGCATTTCAAATTTACAATTTTGAGCAAAAACCTGAAAAAAAACAACATTTTTAAAAATTATACATAAGTTCTTTTTAGTAGATTCACTTCAACGATTTTTATTTTTAGATTATGAGTTTCACCTTCACCTAACTATAAATTAACTTTAGTCAGTCAAACTTCATTGTTCAATAGTTTATTTACCTGAGTTTTCAATGAAGAAATCATTACTAGAGAATACCAAATTTTCCATATGGAAAGACTACTTTGACACTTCATTTCGAACAATCTCCGAACTTATATGAGGAGTACAAAGATCAACTTATACAAATATTAATATGAAAGAAACAAAGGATAAGGTAGTTTGGTTGATTATGAAAAAACAGACTCATCTTTTCATAAATAATTTAAAGAAAATCAACAATTTAATTTAATTGATTGTGTTGGGGGTATTAGAGGTGCTATTTTGTACCATCATGAAATATAACACATTTTAATAGAGTATCATAGGTATAATTTCTTAGTCAACTTTTGCATATTGTCTCACTCAAGTCCTCCTTCAAACTCGTTTTTTTAAACAAGTCAAACCAGATTTTTTTTTTTGAAAAATCCAGGTCATGTCAACCACGTCACTTCCGTAAAGAAGAGATTTAATTATTATTATTGTTTAACTTAAAGCGGAATTAGAAACAAAATTCCTTGTAGTCTGTCTTCATATCTACTGTGGGTCTTCTGATATTAAGAATATCAATACAAATTTCCCCCAAATCTGCGGAAATTGATAAATTAGACTCGTCTGGTTTGAACAGGTCAAAACTAAGACCTCGAAGAGTCTTGACAAGAGTCCGGATTTCAGAAAATTGGAGATATGGTGAATCGGATGGAGCTGTTGACCGATTGGATGTCACTGCTCTCTGTAAAAGGTCACAAAGTGACCTCAAAGTTTGAAGAAATGAGGTTGCCTGGATAATATTATCTTTCAATTGAATTCCTCTTTCTTTGCTCAGTCGCAATTTTCCAAAATTTTCTAAAAATTCTTTGTAATCTGTGGATTTAAGGGACTGGAGAGAGTCATGGAGGATCCGGTGATCGACAGAAGTATCCAAGGACATTTCACTTTCTAGTTGTTTCAGTTCAAGTTCCCACTGGGATCGTTTCTCTCCAACTGCCTCTGCAACTTTGGTTAATTTTTGCAAACTTACCTAGAAACCCAATAAATGAGTTAGAAATAGTAATAGTTACTGGAATTGTAAGAAATTTATAAAAATTTTGTCATAAATTAAAAAAACAC
This sequence comes from Holacanthella duospinosa, assembly GCA_002738285.1. Lineage (NCBI taxonomy): Eukaryota > Metazoa > Arthropoda > Collembola > Poduromorpha > Neanuridae > Holacanthella > Holacanthella duospinosa. The sequence goes on along the minus strand of NIPM01000085.1, from coordinate 549,610 downwards.
ACAAGAATCTGAAGTGAGATCCAGAACGGAGTACATAAATTACTCCAAACGAAAGAAAGTGCACTAGTTTTGATTTTTTTAAGGACATTATTTATAATTACTTACTTGAGTTTGTCTCGGATCTAATAATACCTCAAAATTGAGTGTTACAGGTGAGGATGTTACAGGGACCTGTGAATAAAAAAGATTAAAACTAATGTTAAACTATAAGTGATTATAAGTTCCAAATAAAAATTTTCTACAACCTTACTATAATTATTAGGAGGAGATGTAGAAAAAGGATGAAACTCATCATCTTGCTTTCTCCAATCATAATAAATTTCTGATTGCTATTGTCAAAAATTTTGAGCGGTGATAGTTTGAAAGGTTGTTTCTTGTTGAAGGAGTATAGTGGAACTGACAGTGTTTACTGTTCAGTGAGAAGGTTAAAAAATAGTTAATGGAAATGGCTGAGTGATGTTGGAAGGTAGTTGTGAGATGAATGATTCCTGTGCTTCTGAACCTCCTAACAAAAGTATTAGTTGGAAATAATCAGGTACTTTCTCCTACTTTCTCTTTCATACCTCCACAGAATCCTAGTCAGTAGGATCTATAACTTTCCGGAAAATCACAACACCTACGCAGAAAAAACTTTATTCAAAAGAGAATCTGTAGAAGTTTTTATAAAGAATAATGAAATGATAAGTTTGACGTAGATTTGTAGCTACGGTTACGAACTTTTTAACATAATTTTTGGATTCTTTCATATAAAAATTCTGTATTGAAAGTAATTGAATTCCTTGTAATTGGTAATCAATAATTGAAAGAAAGAGATGGGAAAGATAAGACGTCCAATTGTTGAAAGTCAATATAAAAACTGAGAGGAAACTGTTGGTGTTTTGAGTCCTTTATGAAGGGAAGGAGAGTGCGGGTTCTTTATGGGTTAATTTAAATCACATCTCACTCAGAAAATAATATTTTATCAACCAAGGTCTAGAAAGTGATGTGGAATTAGTTAATAGCCTTGTTAACTTCTTAATGGACCCGACGCGTCTGGTGACGATGATGGTGATGGTCAAAATTTGTAATAAGACTTGATTTGACAAAATGCGTGAGGAGAGATGAAATGACGTGATTATGAGACTCAATTTAACTTTAGTTGAGTTAAGAACGTAATTTAGGTAACTACGTCTGTACGTAGTTTAACAAATTAATTATTTTCTACAACTTTTTGATTGACGTTGTCTCCATGGAGTAGTGCTTTGGAGTTGTAATGGACTTTCCATGAGAGACTGCCGACAAAACAAGCTCTACGCTTCTTCCTTATAAGAGGGTGAATGATTTTTACAAATTAGCCTATCAAGCTTTAGATATTTTTTTTTTAATTAATCTCAGATTAATTTAAGAGCCAGAAGGAGTAAGACTACTACTTGATTTAGATTTTCACTCTGGGGCTTCATTCATTCCAGATCATGTAGAATACTCGGACTGCGAAAATCCAACTCGGAAAATATATACCAGAAAATCTGCCATATTCGAATCACTAGTTGTAAATTAATTCTGCTTAGTCAACTTAAGAATTGATTAGTGAGAAAAGAATTTAACAAATAACCTTAAGACTAAGAGAATTCAATCCTGCAAACCTTGACAAACAACCTAGCCCAACTGGTTTCAATTTCAAACACTCTTGTTATTCTATTTATTTCTAAATAAGGTCAATATGACAAATAGGAGAAATTTTTAATAGACTATATTATCCGAGTTGGATTTTCGCATTAAATGGCATGTGTTTGTTTCTTACTCGAGAGCCATAATGTCTCCATCAGTTCAATTAATAATAAAATGACCTAATCATCTTTTGTTTGGAAACTCCTAATGCTTCGAGGTCATGGCAGTGATTAGTTGATAATGTTTTTGTAAGAAGTAATTGAAAGGAATGGTTCAGGTCAAAAGGTTATGTGTAAATACAAATATGAGTCAGGGTCTATTTTTAGATCCCATTTCAAATAATTATAACAAAAGGGCTTGAAAAGTGATCTTATTACAGTTGAGTGATCATTTTTAGAAGCACCCGCAATTCTTCACAATTCTAACTTAAAGTCAATTTTTTTTATATAATCCAACAACTGACTTGTCCTCAGAGTCTAATTTAACCTTTACTGTCTGAACTTTAAGATTTTTACATTAACTAGCAAAGGAGTAAATAAAAACAACAGTCAGGAGGAACTGAGTGATACTGGTTTTAGACATTTTTATTTATACTGAATTTTATGCAAAATCGCTAATTTAATTAGACAGGTTCGATACATAAGTTAACTTTCAATACTTACTAGTCTAACTACCCTTGCTAAAATTACTACATAGATCAGACTCTTTTTGAGGACTAAAGTATCAATTTTCTCCAACTTTGTCTTCACCGCAAACTTAGCTCTTTCAAATTGTGAACTGCTTCCTGTTGTGGTCTGGTAAACAGGTCACGGAAGTATTCCCCAGAGGTTTCCCACTATAGACTTAGGTCAGGGGAATATATGTTGGCCATTTCACAGTTTGTCTGTTATAATATTTAAGCCCAGTTCGTGAAGCGCTTGAAATGTATGAATGCATCATCTTGCACAAAGAGACCTTAACCTTGTCCCAAATAAACTAATAAGAAAAGCTGGAGATTCATGAAAAATTGACTAGGACTTTAGAATTTTGGATAAGTGTGGCCAAAGCAAAAATTATGACCAACTTTCTTCTGCCTAAATTTCATTTCGTAGTGTTAAACTCCCTTGTTAATTAATGTAAAAATCTGAAACTTGGTTGTATAACTAAATTAGATTGCAAGAACAAGGCAGTTGAGAGTGAATTAAAAAAATCTGGTCTAATAAGTCTGAGTTGTGTAAATCCCGACAGTGCGTCTAAAGATTATAACTCAACTGTAGACCTTTCAAAGCATGTTAAATAAATCAAATCTATAAGATTTATGAATAAATAATAATTTACACATTACGAGACNTGTAAAAATCTGAAACTTGGTTGTATAACTAAATTAGATTGCAAGAACAAGGCAGTTGAGAGTGAATTAAAAAATCTGGTCTAATAAGTCTGAGTTGTGTAAATCCCGACAGTGCGTCTAAAGATTATAACTCAACTGTAAACCTTTCAAAGCATGTTAAATAAATCAAATCTATAAGATTTATGAATAAATAATAATTTACACATTACGAGACNAACCTTTCAAAGCATGTTAAATAAATCAAATCTATAAGATTTATGAATAAATAATAATTTACACATTACGAGACTTGGTCACTGATATCATTTCTCATTGAAATTAATAGCAACAGTTACTATGAGTTAACTAGTTACTATTCTCAAAAAAGTCAAAGTTACAATAATCTCTTAATTTTACAACCTCCTTACTTACTCAAAAGGATTAGTAGTCTCTTTCTAAAAACTTTCCATAGCATAACAATTCCCACCAAGTCATGAACTGTGACGGTGAAATTTAAATTCTTAATTAGCATATGCAAAAACATAAGAGTTCAAAGTCTTATCGCAAAACTTACGGCGTTATGTTCCAAAGTCTAAAAACAGAATAATAAGTCACGACGAGATGTTATGGGGAAAGTGAGGATTCGCTAACTAGGACTAAATGACACTTGTTGCGAAATTTTTAATCAAAAGAAGACCGTCTCATTATGAAATTTGATCCTAGTCCTAGTAAAAATGTAACCAAATCAAAGGTCAACCAATGTCACTGTCGAGCTAATGTCAACCAAAAAAAAAACAATTTGAAATAGTGTTTGCACTTGATGGGTATGTTGTATACAAAACATAATCGAATTGGAACTTACTTTTGTCCCATGCTCTTTCCTGGAGAAAGTAGTTGGAAAAGTTCTTTCAAACTGCTGCTGCTTTCTGTGCTAAATTTTTTCTAACCTTGAAACCACTTTAATGCTCAAAATTAAAAGTAATGAAAGATGTCTAAAAAAATCAAAATTTTTGGTCTACTACAGTTGGGTGATAATTTAAATACGCACCCTACGATTTAAAAAAAAATGCAACTTAGAGTAAAAAATTGTAAACAATCAAAAGTGCATCATGTTAACAGACCTATTTAATCATACTATGCCAAATTTTAGATTTTTAGAATAATTAGTTTTGGAGTTAACCCGATAAATTAAAATTTTGGCGGGAGAAAGTTGGTGATAATTTATATACGCACTTTTATTTTATTATGATTTTATAGCAACTCGCTTATTTAATTGGACGGATTCGGTGTGCAAGTAAATTTTCAGTACTTAATTGAACCCCCCTTATTAAGAATTACTTCAAAAACACGATTCTTCATTGAATTTGAAAGGTTTTGGAGGACTGAAATGTCGACTTTCTCCCATTCTGCTTTCACCGCGGTTTTTAGCTCTTCTAAATTTTCAAATTGCTTCCCGTTGCTGTAAACAGCTCTGGAAAGTATTCCCCAGAGGTTCTCAATTGGATTTAGGTCCGGGGAATATGGCGGCCATTCCATTGTCGGGATATTATGATGCTGGAGCCAAGCCCGTGAAGCTTTTGACGTATGACAAGGCGCATTGTCCTGCATAAATAGACCTTGACCTTGCCCCAAATTGACAAAATGAGGTTGAAGGTTCATGTATAGATGGCCTTGGTAAGTATCTGAATTTTGGCGCGGTGTGGAGAAAGCAATGGGGGTTTTACCGTAAAAGCTAAAAGCTGCCCAAATCATTAGTGAGCCTCCTCCAGTGTGGCGCTTTGAAAAAATTTTTCTTCCTTACGCAAGTCATGCCAATAAGCAGCAAATCCATCGGGACCATCAAGATTAAATTTTTTTTCGTCACTCCATATGACATGGCGCCATTTTTCATCCCATCCAACTTTGTCTTTCGCCCAGTCGAGTCTGGTCAATTTGTGGTGTGGGTTCAATGGAGGTTTCTTCAACTTCTTAATGTATTTTATGTTTACATTAGTATTCAAAACCTTCTTAATTGTCCATCTTGAAGCTTTTAACTTCAAATTATGCTTAATTTTCGGTGTCGAAATTGAATTATTGCTGGCTTCCTTCAGAATTAGGCGCTTTTCACTGGGAGAAAGTATTTCTTTTGGTCCTCGTTTTGATTTCTTAACATGGATTTCCTTTGTCTTGAGATAATTCCTAATGCAGCCTTCAGAACGATTAATTAGCTTCGAAATTTGTCCATTAGACAAATTGTTTTGCCTGAATCCATTGATTTGCCCTTTCTCAAACTCAGATAGACACTTTCCCTTTGGCATTTCTTATCTAAATTGGATTCAAAGTACAAAATTGTTTGGCAAAAGTTAACATTTCGCCTTATTACTACTAAATAAATAATTACCTTACTTCAAATAATGAAATAAAACCGATTCGGGCTGGTCTTCCACTATAGATTGATGCAAACTTAGATTAAAAGATTAGTGCGTATATAAATTATCACCAACTTTCTCCCGCCAAAAATTTAATTTATCGCGCTAACTCCAAAACTAATTATTCTAAAAATCTCAAATTTGGCATAGTATGATTAAATAGGCCTGTTAACATGATGAACTTTTGATTGTTTACAAATTTTTACTCTAAGTTGGATTTTTTTTAAATCGTAGGGTGCGTATTTAAATTATCACCCAACTGTACATACTATAGTTAAACTTTCCCGTGACATTCCATAAGAAAAGATAAGTACATGTCATTTTAAGATGAAATGGAAGAAATGAGTATATTTTAATATAGTTTATTTTAAGCCTCCCTAGACATGAGGATGGTTGAAAAAGAGGCTGGAGACGAGTAGTGGAGTGTGAAAGTGTATAAGAATCCAGACTCAATAATCCTGGTTTAATAAGGGAAGAAAGTCTAAATTCCCTTTCTCTTTTAACTCTATGATCACAATAATGCAGAAGCATCTGGTGCTTTCTCCTAGTCTTTGGTAGCGAAGCTTATATGCATTATATGCATAAATAAGAGGAGAGGATGATCCTCCGTAAGATTGCCTAAATCTCTATTCCCTTTGTCACTCTGCCTTGTTTGAGAAAGTGAGACAAGAGGAAGATTGTTAAGGAATGAGTCTCCTCCTGTGATTTGGATTCATGTATCTTCATAACTCAGATGGGACTAAACAAGGAGAAAGTAAAACTGAGATCATTCTCAGTCGCATAAACAGAATTCATACAATTCTTTCATCTTTTCTCTTTTCTTCTTTTGTTGGCTCAAGTGAGGGATTAGCTACAACCAACGCCTACTACTTTTCCTAACAACACATTTTACCAGTCCACAATGGATTTAGAATTGATTCCATACACATTTATATTTAACTTTTTTTTACATTTGGAAGCTAAACACAGACCAAAATGCTCTCTATCTCTTATAATGAGCAAGTCAAAGTCCCAACTTTCTCCGCTTTGTGTTGCTGTCGACTAAAAGTTTATGTTACATTACTCAAAAATTAAAATAAAGTATTCTAAATTATTACCAACTCCAAGAAATTGTCTCAATTTTTTTCTTGTAAATGATGGGTCTTTAGAGTAAAAATAAATAAATAAATGTCCTACTTTTGTATGATTTCCTTATGTAATTAGCAGCTATGGGAGTGAGGAATACAACTTGTCACAAAGTTCTATCAAAGTACATACTATTCAAATATATTCTGTCTTTTGATAATTATGGATAGTTTAGAAAAAAAGCAAGTGAAATTGTGAAGGTTTAGAGGAAATGAAATCTATGACTCCATTTCCGTTTTGAACTTTGTATTTTCTATTTTTTGCCATGGTGAGATGACATCTCATTCTTTCCAGTAGATTTCATTTTATGGTCAACAGATCCCCATTGGCATTCCAATTGTAGAAAAATATCCCTAAACCCTTGACTTTCTCCTTGCTTTCTCCATTACATAATGAAATGACATTTCCTCTCGGAATACCATTAGTATTCCCAACCACATCTTTTCTACTACTAAAACCATCCAGAATACCAACTCCATCAGCTCTCAAATCGCTTTAATTTATTTCCAACGATGGGAATTTATTATGGGAAAAACTACAGCTAGAGCTTCTTCAAGCTTTTTTTTAACCATCTTCACAGCTTCTGAGAAATAACAGGCGTTCCGCTAGTTAAGCTCTCTCACACCAACACCATTCCCATCGAATGTGAAATTTTGTCAAAAAGTTTTCAAATAAGAGGGTGAAAGTAACGGATTTTAAAGTTTAGTTCCAAAGTCATTGTTATAAAAGAACCGGATTCTTTCTTTTCTTTTGTAAGGGAAAGTAAAGTATTCGGTCTTCACGTGTGAATCTTCACACAGAGACAGACAGACAGAAGTCGATGAATCCGAACATTTTAGACAAAAAAAAAAAGTGAAAAGTGAATCTTTGTGATTTCAAATGGAATGGAAAGAAGATTCAATTCCTATTCTTTTCACTATTATTATTTCTGTTCTGGGATTCACATCAAAAGTCTTCATCCGCCTTTCACTTACTTTACTTTCACTTTTCTCAAAGGGAGAGAGAAAAGTTACTTAATGGATACCATTGGTGGAAGAACGGTTGAGAGAAAGTCTTCATATGTTTGTTATTTTTAGGCCGATTTACTCCAACATTCAATTTCTTTTTAATTCCATTAGTCTCGTATGGGAAAAAGTTGAGGGACCAAAATAACTAATTTGACACTTTCACAGAGAGAGAAGGGAAAGGAAATTCCAGTAGAGAAACAAATGAGGAGATTATTGATGAAAGAAATTTTAAATCAGAGAAAAATAAAAATAAGGAGAGTATTAATTTAAAAGTGTGAACACAAAACAAAAAAGAGAAGTGGATTATTATTATTAAAAGAGTGTCCAACAGTTTATGTTAAGTGCTTTGAATCTTTTTTTTTTAGGAAAGTGGTTCCTTTTTGTTATAAAACTTAAAATAAAAACACTTTCACCAGAAAATATACATTGTCATATTTTTAAGAGAAAGTGGGTTTTTGGAGGTTCATGGTGATAAATAGTGTTTCAATTGGAACCCCTAACTTAAAAGAACCCATATATCTTTCTGTCAGAGATAATTTAATACCAAAAAGGTTTTCATCTCAATCCTTAAGAAACCATCGACGAATAGCTTATGGTAGTTCTTCTTTTGAAGAAAATACCTTCAGCATCCTTATTTTGTAGAAACAAACTGCTTTTTAATTCCTATTTTAATTTAAAGCATGAGCAGAGTTCAAAGTGATAGTTCATAGAGAATTAAAAAAAAAAGGCTAGAGCTGAAACAAATAAAAATGTATGAGTCCCTTGTGTCATATTTTACATTTTGAGATTGTTGACACCTATGAAATATTAACCTTTTATATTATATGCATGTATGAAATATTGCTCTAAAAGGTTCAGTTCTTAGAGCTTTGAGCAGAATCTACCAAGGGAAACTAGGAGAAAGTTTGAAAGACAAGAGAGAAAAAAATAAGGGTGAAAAAGTATAGAAAAAAAAACCACCCTCTTTTCTCGATTTCATTACTTTCCATATAGGAAAAAAAAGTAAAGATTTTGTTCTTTGAAAAACACGATCCTATCACTTTTGGTTTCTTTTATGAAATCTCTTCAGCAGGCTCACAAATCCTCTTTCTCCACCCAATCCAATGGATAATATCAATATGACAAAAGGAGAAAGAAAGTGGAAAAAGTATCAAATATGCTTTCACACACTATTTCTCATTGATCTCTTACGGATAACAGGGATTTTCATTTTTTTTTCGTTATCCTACAATTTTACCACTTCATTTCAAATAAGTCTGATTCATCTTTATTGAGATGAGAGAACAAATCTCAAATGTGGAGATTTTGCTAGACCAAAAATTAATCCTGTCTTTAATACCTGTAAAATGTTTTATTTTCCAGACTATTTTGTTGTTTTTGAAATCATCTTTCTTCATTTTCTTTTTTTTTACACAGATTTCTAGCTTTTATAAAATGTGTTTCCTAGACTACTGTATACTGGAGACAGCAGTAGTAGTTTTTATAGCAAACAGCAATATTTTGATAAAAAAATTCCAAATTTTGATTTACGTTTTTATTTTTCTTATATTTTTAATAGGTCAAAATTTTGAGTTGAAAATTCATCAAGGAGATCTAAATTTTTAACTATAAATTCGGTTAGGGTTACTTTCACTAACCTTTAGTCAGAAAACAAAATTTTTTAACAATTTAATCCTAAATTAGTCAATGGCTACTCATAAATTTGAACCTCCTGAGTCTCAAAATTCAATTAATGACGAAGTTGAAGATGTCGACAACGAAGAAAATTCTTCAGAAAGCGTCGATAAAACATGTGTCGTTGATCGAGGAGTAGCAGCTAGGAATTACAAAGAAATCCCAGAACGGTGGGTCAAAACTTTGACCTTGGAGAATTTACTTAGATCTCCGAGTGTCAAAATTTAGTCATAACCTATCTCTAATTTAATCCTTATTTTTCATAGACTGATTTATTCTCATGGAACATCGAATGATTTACTCTATGCTCGTACTCCAAAACCATATGGATTGGTTCCTGTGCAATTTATGCCAATTTGGACTCATCTACCTACAAATGCAAAACTTCCGAGAATTCCAGCTCCAAAAAATTTGTTTGAATTGTCTCGAGGAACCGTTGGAGAATCAGTAAACAAAAAATGTTTTGCTTTAAACAATTGTATCAGAGTAATTTCAACACTTCATGAACCCAAATCAAATCATATAACTGGGTTTATTTACTTGATTCTTTGAGTTATTCTCTTGTGGCAACATCTAAAACCTTAAATACGAGATTACTGCGGAACCAATAATGGCGTGAGATTTTCTGTACGTATTCAAGCTTAGTCCGGTTTACGACGGTAAACAAATAGAATTCATTCATCATCTTCCATCAACCGTTGACTGATGAACTTCTTCCTTAGTTCAAAAACTCTCCAAACGATTCAAATTTATTCTTTCCACTCATTTGAATTTGGTCCCCATTCCAGCCGAGGTTAGTTCCGGAAAGTTGGACTAGATTCAAATCACCGTGAAAAATAATTGTTCCAAATTGAAACTAGCACTTTGAAATAGGTTATGAAAATTTTAACAAAAAAATACACTTGTCATAAAATCAACAATGCAGTCAAAAGTAAATATGGTTGATTTATTGGTAATTTGGACAGTGAAAGTTACTTCTCACGGAGTATGATTTACTAAGGCCAAATCCTTCCAAAATTTGTAAAACAACCTCCGACAATACTAATTTTAGAAAAAATTCCATATACGAAATTTATGGAATTTGTACTAACAAAATTGAGCCAACTACGCATTTCAACGCATGCCTGAACAAAATCTAAAACTTAAGTTTTGAATGAAAAATATCTTTATAAAAACAACTAATCGAGAATAACAACCTACTACCTAAAAAGTTTATGAAAAACTCAAATTATCTCAGCTAAAGAAACCATCCATTGAAATTAGAGTATGGTTTAATGGTTTAATGGGTGACAGTGAGCAATCACTGGATTAGAGTTCACCAAGCAAATTAAAAAAAAAACTACACTAAAATATGTGTATCAATTATATAAAAATTTGAAATACCAGACAGCCGGATGAAAATAAGAGTATAACCTTCATGAATTATTTGTGCCACTGGCGACTCATTGAAACAATGAAATAAACTCATTTAGTTTTGGACTTGATTTTGATTCACAAAGTGTAGGATGAGAACGTATTTTTTTTGACCTTGGTCATTTTCTTACAGCTTATTCGTCCAGTAACAAATTTCACATTGACTGACGAATTAAATAAAGATAAAGTGGTCACCGCTCGATACAATGCTCTCCATGACCCACATGCCAAGAGCCATTTTAAAGGAAAACAAAACTTAACCGTCGTCAAAAAGAATGAGCTTTTGACCTCCGATGGAAATGTTCGATGTAATATTGAAGAGTTTAATGACTATCGGCGCTATCTTTCAAACAGGATTTATTTGTCGGATGTCAATGAGACATATGCTCAAACGGTAAGCACTTGTTACATGAAACTCTTCTTGTTAATAATTGATAGCAATACTTTTCCATTGTGAATAGGAAAAAGTGAAAAAGTTTGAAAATGAGCAATTGAAGAAAATTCGAAAAGATATATTGAAATCAGAAGGGAGTTTGAAGAAGCAGGACGAGAAAGTAGAAAAAGCGAAGGAATTCTACAGGAAAAGAATGGAGATGTTGAAGGAGCGGAACGAGGCTAATACCTTGTACACAAATTTCCGTGCGCAAGCTCATGTTCAAATGTTGGCAGAATATCGAGAGAATCGTTTACTCAAAGGGATAGCAAAGGAAGGTACAATTCAACATAAATTGAAGTTGGTCAAAAGAGCAGTGGAAGCACGGCGAAAGTGTATCAGTCAAAAAATTATACAAAAGGAAAAGAATACTTGTAATTTTATCAAGTTTGAGAAAGAACGGAAAGCTCTAGAACGGAAAGAATTTGTAAGAAAAATTAATTCTCGTCTTCCTTTAATTACCAATAACTAATGAAATTAACAATATCTGTTCATTTTTTTTTAATTTTTTCGTTGATATAGTTGATGGATTATTTAAGCAAAAAGTGCCAAGTAGAGAACCTTCATATTCAACTCGCAGATAAAACCAAGAAGTCTGTGGCAGCTACGTTGAAGCAGCAAGCTATGAAGCGACAAATAAAAATTGACGCCAGTCGAGCGAGCATGCGTAATTTCTAATAATAATTTTAAATCTTGTTGGTAATATGATTGATAATGTATTAATTAAATTTATAGCTGCTCGAATGGCTGCTAGAGTGTTGGAAGCGAAGCGTATTGAGGCTCTGGTTCGTAAATTCTTCTACCGTTGGTTAGAAAATGTTCGGAAACGGAAGGCTCGTAGACCTGATGAGTTTCACCAAAGTTTCTGGGAAGTTCACAAAGAAGTTGACGTGACAGTCAAGTTTCTTCGACAAGAATCTGGATACGGTGAGGAAGATTATCAAAAATGTGGAAAAAATGGATTTTTTTTACTCATTGTTGTTCAAATAATAGAGAAATTTGATGACTTCATTATGAACATTGTGAAGCTCAAGCGGAACATCAGAGCTGACTTAGTTGCTGAGGAGGAGACTGAAGTAGCTCTAGCGCTTGGAATTCATAAAAAATCTCAACAACTTACTCAACCCGAGGAAGAAGCTAGAAATGAAGCTATTGAACCAACAACCGTTGCTCCGTCCACTGACATATCGTCTGTCACTTCATCTGCTGATCTTACAGTGACATTCGAAACACCTGTCATCGAAAACAAAGAAGAAGAAGAAGAAGAAGAAGGTTAACTTGACCAAAGAAGTTCAACCAAAATGTTTTACATTTTAGTTCTTAGTTATCTTTATGACGTAAGTTGTGGTGCACTCTAGTGAGGCTATCTTAGTACCATTTACTTCTAAGCGCATCTAATTCCAAGGTGGAATTATTTTTATTTAAGAATTTGAGAAGTATATTCATTAAAGTCTCCCTTAAGAAATATTGAGTGAACTGAAAAGGTTGAAATAATAAAATGGAACCAGGTCAATTATTCACTTTGTCGGATTCCGGAGTGAAAGTTAGGAAAAGAAAAGTGAAAAGAAAAGTTCAAAGGAAGTGAAAGCCTTAAAGCTTCGTCATTCTAAGGTTCTTTGCTAATCTAGGAGCTCGAAGAGGTCCTTTTTAACCTTTTTCTAGTCCCTCTCACACTTCTCCTACAAAATCTTCAACAATAGGATTTCTTCGACAATGCATCTTCAACAATCCCTCCAAAATTTTACTCCTCGTCTTCCTTAAAAAAACCTAACTAAATTTAAGTAATCTTGACGTCATAAATACTTTTAGACGCTTGTCGTAAGTGAATAAATTGACGTGGGAGTATTTTCTTGGGATAAATTACATAATAAGGTGGAAATTGTTGAAAAAAAATTATTAGGGGTGATGGGATTTCCGGTAGAGAAATGAAGTCACATTTGAATTACCGAGTAAAATTTTTATCACAATTGTTCTAAACAACCTTCTTCTTACTTTCTCCTTAATTTGAACTGGTTAAGACTAGAAAACAATATTACAGTACAAACCGTCTATATCTATTAGTCAGTGAAGTAACTTTTTATGAATTTCTAGTATATGGAGTAATCAAATTGAACGAAACTTTTATTGTAGTTTAATTAAATAAGTTAGAAATAAGATTTAAAAAAAAATTTCCTTCTAGAGTATTTTGTTAGTGAAAAAATCTGTAGAGAAAGCAAAATAAAATAACCCATTGTGAAAGTTGCCATAATTAATAGAGTCATTATGTGTTGTTAGTGTTAGGCTTAATTCAAGTGAGTTGTAATCCCATCAATTCTATAGATTGGAACTTATTTTACTCCATATTTGTCACATATGTCAATTGTACCTTTAGAACATTGAACTGGGATAGTTTGCGCAAAGCTTTTGTATTTCTTTTCTCTTTTTGAATAGCGCTTTCAACTTTGTTCGGTGTATAATATTGATTCTAAACAGTTTTAGACAAATTTCGGCGAAGCAGATTCAGCACCAGATCAAGGAACCAGTATTGGACGGATTCTAACAAGCTGAATAGATTGGTCTGGGGAAGAGAAAGTATATTTATTGAGCGATAATTGACGAGTGTCTTGTACAAATTTCGTTCAATTTGATCTCTCTGTTTGCTAGAAATTCATAAAAACTTCATTGACTCTAATAATTATGGACGATTTGTATGCCCCAACAAATCCCACTCCGTCTTTGTTTGCTATCTACAAAAGTACGGTGCGCGTCAGATTCTTAAGATCGCTGAAAGGTACTTTTGTTTCATGCTCTTTGCTGGGCAAAGAAGTGTTCTTAAGAATAAGAGCCGTTTAGCAGCTTGGAGAAATTAAAAATTGATTTTCTGGGAAGAATCTTAACGCTTTCAGGAAGACTAATAGAAAGTAATGTCAAAAAAATCAAGTCTTTGCAATCATTGCAATCATTAAATTTTTGGACATTCTTTTGAGACCATGTTCTAAAAGGTGGTGACGTTTGAAAAGAATATCCAAAAATTTCAATTTTCAAATAATCATAAACGTCTCATCCCGATTGATTGTAGAAACTTGATTTTTTTTTGACGTCAAAAACTAACATCCAATAGTTTTTCTGAAGCCCTTAAAACTTTCCCCAGAAAAAATATTTTTACCTAAGCTAAACGGTTCATATTCTTAAGAATGGTGCTTTTCTCAAGAAAGAGCATGGAAGCCCACTATAAAAGGTTGGTAAAATTTTCTCAAAGTTTAGTAGAGTAGAGCGTTCATCAGAAAATTGAGAGAGTGGAGTGTTTTTAGTTGCCCAAACTTCCAAATTGTATAGGGACCGAACACGTCACACTATTAGTCATATGAGAAAATTTCAATCCCTTCAATTTTTTAATTTTGTAACGAAACTTCTCTAAGATTTATTGTACCATTTTTTACCACTTTTGGAGAAAGAGTAATTTGTACTTGTTGGGAAATAGTCTGTGAAGACGTGTTTGTTTTAGCAAGATAGAGATTGGGTGAATGAGGGTTGATAATAATCATGATTAAAAACGGTGGACTCTCAATTATTCCTCCTGGTCGGATTGTTTCTAAGAAAAGACAGGAAGAATAATTTGGAAGTTGGGTAAAATGGCATACATTATGAGGACTGTATGTGAAATTTTTGTAGATTTTGTGAAAATATGAAATGATAAAGGGATGCGGATGAAGGAGAAAGGATTTCCGACCCATTTCCTTTGTTTCATAACCACTTCGCTACATGGACTGACAGTTAAATCTCTTCTATGATTTGTGGAAAACTTTCTCTTTTACAAAACCAAACCATTTTCCAAAAAGAGAGAAAACTTGCTTAATTTAATACTTCTTTTCCTAACGGAAACAACATGTTATTATGCTTTACAAAAATTACATTATACATCTCATCATAATACTTGTCAGAATATCGGAAATTTTACAATTCTGGTACATAAGTTTCATTTTTACTAATTTTTTCACTCAACTTTTCCCTACTTTTTTTAATTTGAAAAAAAAAACCCTCTCCATATTAATTAGTTAGTGAATTTTAAAATTCTGCAAAAGTTGCATCTAAATAGGAATGATTTTTTTTCTTCTATGAAATGAAAAAGATGTGAGGAAAACGTGGGGTAAAAAAACAAGGAAAAGTGCTTAAAATTAAGTTGTAGGACCACAATCTAATATTCAAGTTTCCCTCTTCTCGTTGTTGGAAAGTGAAAGTGAAAAAAGTGGAAAATCCCATGGGCAGAAGGGGTATCTCTTTACTTTCAAGTTTGGTAAAGAAAATTCACGTCAATTCATTAGTGGGTGAATGAAATGAATGAAAGGAGGGTAGGATTTGGATGTATATTCAAATTAGAACGAAAAGAAAGCATAAAAGAGCCTTTCTTCTCTTTCCCTTTTTTCTTTTCATCAAAATATATGATGCGAGAAATATTTCTTAAGTTACTTTAATTAAAAATTCTTTAGAGCTTTTAGTAGCCGTAGTAGAAGTGCTTCTCACTCTTTTTCAAATAGGCAATTTTTATTAACATTCAGGATTTTGGCTAACCCAAGGAAAACAAAATTTCAAAATTAAGACAATAAAAAAAACCATGGAAAGAAACATTAAATTTAGGTTTTTCTAATTTTATTTCGAAATTTAATAAGAACAGGTAACTATACAGATTTGTTTGGTCCTGAATTCCAAACAAATATTTTAGGGATATTTATTTTCGAAATAATCTCAACAATTTGAAATGATTCGGGTCTACTTTAATAAAGAAAGGAATATTTTTTTTTTGTAAAATTTAGTTGAATCCGAGTTAGTGAGTCTGACTCGAGTAGTGATTTGAAATGAGTCGTTGAGTCATACCCATGAGTCAATCAAAACTAATCGCTCTGACTCAGAAGAAACTGGGAGTCATTCGAAGCTCTTACATTCGACCATTGGTCTTCTTTGAGTGAATATATCTCCACACTCTCCTCAAGTTCTCTCTACCGATCCAAACTATTCTGTCAGTTCTGTTTCTCAATAATTGGTAGGTTGAACAACTAATTGACTGGAACAAAGTTTTCAGAAATTTTTGTGACAAAGCTCATGAATTCCATAATGAGGTTTAAGAATTGTTAGAGAAAAGATCCTTCTTGTATTTGGTAATCTTAGTTGGAGAAGATTGAGTTGGGAAATAAGAAGAGTGAAGCAATTAACAACAACCTGGAGAGGTTTAAAAAAAAACCGGACTGAGGAATGAGTAAAATAAAAAATAAATATGGCTTCCGGGCAGAGAGCGGAAAGGGGTAAAAAATTCAACGTGCGGAAAGTCTTGGCGGAGATTAGAGGCGGAAAGAAAAGAATAAATAAGAAATGCAAGGATGCAGAAAAAATCTACTCTGTAGACAATAAGACGAGAAGATTGTTTTTTTAAGGTTGGGAAGTGACTCCAGTGGAGAAAGAAGTGCGGAGAGATGAATATATAGTCATTTGGAAATGCCAAGAGCAATTTAAACGAGCGGAAGGGGAGAGTGGAGACAATAGGCTTGCTTTACAAGCAAATTCCATTATGAGATCTCTTTTCAACACAAAGACTCACTACAAATACACAACAAAAATCCAATGGATTCAACATCTTAAAGAGAAAGTTAAGAAAACCAAAAATAATTATTATACTACTACTCCACTACCTCATTTTACCAAATACAACTCCCATTCGACTTACATTATTCTCTATTCTTTTTTCTACTATAAGAAAAAAAAATGTTAAAAATCCCATTAGTTGCCTTGTTTAGTCGAGCCACTACGGTACTGTTATAAGAAAGCTTTCACTCTCCCTAGGTTAAACACAACACTAGTGAATCTCAATTCTGTTCAAGTATCACTTATCCTATGGAAGAATCAGAGAGAGTCTTCAATTATTTTATCTCCTAAAGTATTTTAATTCCTAATTGCAAAAGAAGCGAGAGACTTTTTTCAAGACGTCTTTCACTATAAGAGAAATACATTTCATTCTCAACAGTTTTTCTTTCTTGGAGAAAGTATAGAAAAAAGTGAAGAATAACATAGACGATAAGAAATTCAAAGTGTGAGTCTAGCCTTTATTCATTCCAAAAATTTAAATGACAGTCCCATTGAGACCATCTGTGTTAAATTTTCCGAAAAATTAACATTGTCTTCTTAAGAGCAAGGTTTAAAGTTTCACCCTCCATCTCTTCTTACATTAAGGTTGAAAACATAGGGATATATTTCTAATTCCAAAATCCAATTCCTACGCTTCTCACGTCCGAATATGCATCAAGTCCCTAACTTCATCTCTAATTACTTTCACCTTGCTTATTCTTTAAACCTCATTCATTTTCAAAGAATTTCAAATTTTACCATTCCCGTCTCTTTTGTTTTCTCTGAGTACTGAGATGGTGGTTTCTTATTTAAAACCTCCTCGAAGAAGAATCTCAACTCAAACTAACATGTTTATAAGTCCTAGGTTGAAGATTTAAAATATTTATGACACAAGGACGGACGGAGAGTGAAAGTAAAAGTGAGTCAACCGATAAATCCATTATTCAGGAGCTAGGCACATACTTGGGAGACAATGAGGACGGACCGCATGACTTTCTCTCAAGACGTTCGCACATTCAATAAATATGTATAAGGGAGTTGGGCTTTTTTGAAAAAAAAAATCCTTACCTTTCATCTACCAAAAATAACACAAACAATCATCTCTCCCCAACATCCCTCTTCTTTTTGGTAAATAACGATGAAACTGAAACGGAGAAAGTAAATATTATACATATTTCACTACTATTTCACTAACTTTTCTTATATGTTCTAACCTTGAGTGAAAAAGAAATTGAATCAAAAGAGGCTTGGTACGTAAGTTCAAGGTTCGTAGTGCAAGTCTGTTTATGATTTCACTATATGCTTCAAAGAATAAAACAAAAACAAAAAAAAACGCATTTATTTGACTTTCTCCAGTAATAAAAATAGTTAAACTGGAGAAAAAGAATGAAATAATTTAGAATTCTATTCTTGTTATCATTTATTCATCACTGTTTGCTTTATGTCTCATTCTACGGTGAAAGTCGGAGCATGTTCTTCTTAAGTTGATTGAATAAAGAAAGAATATATAATACCGATGGGAACAATAGAGCAGAGTAGAGAAGAAGAAGAAGAAATTCTTTTTTGAGTCGAATTATGTTTCCCATTAGAATTTTGAACAAGAATATACTTTATTAGGGAAATTTGTTTTTTTTTATCTACTCAAAAGTTGGTAGAGTGGAATTAAGATCGAGTTGCTAATGTTTGAGTTTATGAAAATGTAAAGAAAGAAGTAAAATATCAATATTGAATTCCCGTCAGTCAATCCATTAGGCTTTTGTTGATGACGGCGGAGAAAGTTTAAAGTGAAAGGATTGGGAGTAAGAATTGAATATGAAAATTATGTTCGTTTCTTACGGAATTCCACTATTGAAAAGTGTTGAGTATGGGGAATGAGTTGCCATTTTCTATTGTTGAAAGATTATATAATAGTAGTGGATTCCATAGTTGGTAGTTTCCCATTACATTACATGAAGACAAAGTAATTCGATCTTGTGGACTTGAACTCCGTTATCTCCGCTCTTCCCTTGAGTAATTGACTGATGTTAAGCAGAAGGAAACCCAAGGCCTCACAGACGTCAATCCATTTAATTTTACACTTAATCTAAGTCTTCTTTCAACATTTCATTTTACTACTTTCACCAAAAACTCCTTTCTCTTCGTCTCTCCTCTCCTCCATTGCCCATCTCAGACTCAATTTCACTCTCACCCCACCAGTCCATCACTTTTCCGTTTCAATGATGAAACAAATGGATTTAGTTCAATGTAAAAATAAAACAAGGGAGAAAATCCAACACATTAATGTTTACAGGAGCCGAATGTGAAAGTAGAAAAGCTGGAGAAAGTATTAGGCTGAGGTGGAAATAAAAAGTAACTTATTTCAGAAGATGGATTCCATGTCAAAGATTCAACGGAAGAATGTGAAAGAACCAAAAATAAGAGATAGAAAGAATAAAATATGGACAGAAAAATGATATTTATATCGTCGGATGTTTTGCTATCGGTATTTTCACGGGACATCGACAGACGGTCATTTGATAACTTCCTGACAATCTACTGCACAATTTGTCAATCACAAGAAAGTGAAAACTGACAAAAACAACAAAGTGGATTTCTATGGATTTTTTTGTCAATTATGCTTGACGAGACGTGTTGAGAAAATTGGACTTATTTGATAGAAAATAATTTCATTGTTGGATGAATACACAGAGGATTCAGATACGTATGGGATGACAGAAGGAACTGAATCACACACGAATGATCAATTCCCATTTCTACTTGATACAATTTCCGTTTACTTTCACGAAAAACTTACAAAAAAAAAATTTGGCAACTGAAAAAAGAGAAAAGGGGGGAGGGGATGAAAATGGAAAAGTTTCTTTTTCTAGTAACTACTTACTTTAGTTTACTTTATTGACAAAAGTCTAAATCCATTTCGATTAGAAAATTTCTCCATTTTAGATTTATAATCAAAATTTGAGTTAGGTGGATCCGTAATTTCTTGTCTTCTCCACACATTGCATAAGGAATAGTTGAGAAATGTCTGTAATGAATCATGTAACTTTCTCTTCCTGTTGAGTTTGGTGTTGAGTAAAAGTGAGAAATGTTAAAAGTGATCCGAATTGATGAGAAGAGAATCCGAAAAGCATAAAGTTGAAGTTAGACCTCGAACGTGTGTAATTAGTTCAAAAAACTGAAATATGATGAGGATAGTTTCTGGTTGTATACTAATGATCCTCATTTTGTTTTTCTCCGTTTCAAAGATCACTTGTAGAGAGTTTGGCTCGAGTCTTTAAATCCTCAAGAGAGAGGTACATAAGGAAGGACGAGAGTCTCATGGATCCCTTAACCAAACTACCCGAGGCATAGAGAAAGCATAAAGACAGAGAACTTGTTATTTTCATTTCATATCCTCTAACGGAATGGAAGTATTTTCCATTAGATTTAACTTAATGGAACGACTCTACTAGACCAACTTTGGAGAAGAAATTAAAGATACTTTTCTTTCTGATGAGCATAATATTAAAGACTGTGAGATGAGGAGAAGGAATGAGTCCAAGAACTCGGAGAAACTTTTTACTCAAAGACTTTCACTTTCTCTCGGCGGCAGAAAATTAAATATCTAATGACACCACAAGCAGGTTGATTCATTTATTCTCCAATTATAATAACATCCCTTTAATAACAATATTACCAGAAACTAGAATCTAGAATCTTATCCCAAGGTGGGAGAAGAGACTTTTCTCTTTCACTTTGAGAGAAAACTCTCGCATTCTTATTCTACGTCTGCTCTTGGTAAAATGTGTCTCTACAGGGAGAAAAAATATATATAAAGAAAGTCTTAAGGAATAAGAGCCATATGGCACATTATTCCAATTTCCGTATCTTATATAAGGGAGTAATGTTATAGTCACAGATCATAAGGAAACGTATGGAGGCGTTGGATTAATCGTAGAGGACTCAAAGCACAAAGAAACTAAGGGGGAAATGGAACAGCAGGAGTTTTTTTTTTTTTTTTTTTTGCTTTTGGTCTACAATTTTTCAATTTCGAGACCAAAGACGCAGAGATTGGGAGATGTAATCTTTACCTTTGGAAAGTTGAAAGTTAGAAATTTGTCAATTTTTTGAAGTAAGTAGAAGAAAGTTAATTGAGACCCTCTATTGGACATTTCGAATTTAGTAGAGTGCTTGTCGTGATGTAACTAATTGAAATAGACTCCTCAAAAGAATAGTTAGTTTAGTTTCTGGTCCAAGGAGCAAAAGGAAAGAGAAAAGTCCAGTTCAATCTTTCAAATTGTATCCTTTAGTGACCAAAATGAGAATTTTCACTTTTCAAAGACATCCAGCTCTCGCCGTCATCATGAGGGAAAGTAAACATTTCAATAGAAAAAAAAACGGGACCTTATCATTAATAGACACACACAGGAGTCCAACCATCCGAAAGTACGTTATGTAATTTTACGGGACATTCAATTCACTTAAGCAATTTCTCTTAGAAATTCTCATCCATCAGACTCAAGGAGAGTTGGGGAAAGTCTCTGTCGACCACTATGTACCACTCGTTGATTCCGATTAACAAGAAACAACTTTACTTTCACTCCTTTCTAACGAAAAATATAAAAACCGGTCTACTTCTGCTTTCTTCTATTTCCAACTCATGTTCGTTTGAATGAGATGAAAATCTCTTTGAAAATGTAATGAAACGTGAGGGAAGAGGACCAAAAGAATACGGGCTTTTCGAGAAGGCAACAAAAAGAAAAAGAAAATTTTTTTTTCGTATCAACTTATACGGGTGCTTTATTTTGTTGGAAAAGAAAACATTTCAATTCCAAAACTTTTTTTTTTCAATTTAATTCAATTCCGGACTTACGAGTATAAACACTGTGGGCAGTTTTCTTGTTTTTTTTTATTCTATTCCTTTGGTGTATTGAAATAGTTTCCTACAGTTTGTTGAAACAAAGACAATTAGACAAAAATTTGATTAATTCTTTACGCACTTTTCTCTGTTTTTTTTTCTTAAAAATAAATGTTTAGTAATAGTTGGTGAATCAATATGTTAGGGTTGATAAAGCCATAGTTTTTGATGATGGGAAGTGTTGATAAAATAAATGTTTAGTTGAGAAGTCATTGCTAGAGTGAGTAGAAAGCAGAAGGATAATTTATTAGGGAGCATGTCTCCATGGGTCTGTGACTCTAGGTCTTTGGGATATGAAGTCTGGGTTAGACTCTGGTTTGGACTCTTTTTGGGCATTCCGGTAATGGCAGGACATCAATAAAAAATATGGAACACCGTATGCTACGTTCGACGACAACGAGAACGGCACATAAAATATCACCAAAGGCGTTTCTAAGTCTCTGTGCTTTCAAAACCTGTGACCAGCAACTACCACACTGGCAGACACAGAAGATGAAAAATGAGAACCAATGACCAGAACGGTCTCGTAATTGGCAACTACTGAAAAGAACCCATCCGACATCCGACACAGTCAACCGGTAAACGGATTCTCCTGTTTATTTGATAAAAATTGAAAAAAAAAGTGAAAGCAGACTTTCACTAGTGGAAAAATTTAGTTTAAACCAGTAGAAAATTCACTTTCACCAAAGGAATTTTCACTTTTGCCAGTTAGATATTTTACTTTCATCAGTCTAAAATTCAGTTTTACTTGTAAAGATATCGCTTTTACCATTATAAAATTTATTTTTACCAATATAATTTATGCTTTCACGATAGAATCTCATTACTTTCAAACCTACCGAATGAGAAAAAGGGTTAAGGAAAGCATAAAAAAGTAATCAATTAAGAGAGCCGGAAGGTAATTAAGTCTGTTATTTGAAGAAAAGTAAAAGAGAAAATTGGTAAGATGAGTCCTTTGATGAGGATGAAACTGAAGGAGTGATCAATTTTTAAGGATAGGGCTATGTCCCCAAGGGAAAAGGGAAATACAAACAAGGGCTCGACCGCAGTGAAAGTATTCCTGACCAGAAGATCTTTTACATTTTCATGGACAATCTCACTAATGTAGTTGGTGAAAAGGAAGGAGTTGGTTCCTAAGGTTACTCCAACCCCCTTTGGTCATTTTGTAATGTAATCCAGTTGGATTGGTCTACCTGAGGGTTCTCTAGGGTTACCTTACGTCCATTTGGGAATCCTACACATCCCCCAACCCACTCACTTTTTTCCTCTCGAGATGATTTTTCAAGAGGAAGTGAAAGTTTTCTGCGGACTTTCTCTTCAAAAGACCTCTTCTGCCTTTGCTATTCTTGTCTGAGAACATGAGAGTTGAGTGTGTAAGTACCTAATGGGTGTCCCCAGGGCCTAAGTTGAATTCCATGTCCAAGGAAGTCATTCCATCCAATCTATGGTCATCCATTCTTTATTTACAACGGAGAAACCCAATAGGCATGGAGAAGTCTCACAGTTATACTCCTTACTACTACTATTTTCAAGAACCGTCTCAATTTTATCCTTTCACTCACCTAAACTTCAATGAAATTCGGATCATAATCGATATGCTTTGAACCAATTTTTGAAACGAGAGGGGTAGTTTTAAGTACTTGTAGGAGTAAATTAGTCCAATTCCTTCCTTTTTTTGAAGAAAAGAAACAAGTGAAAACGGTGAAAGTATATTTTTCATATTAATAAATATAAAAACAAGTCCTAAATCCACTTGAGGGCATTATTATCATTATTTTACTAAAGTTTACAAAGGCTCATCTCACTCTTAAAGCCATGTTTTAAATCATGCCGGAAGAAATTTCACCACCACAGTTTAATCCTCTCTCATCATTCTTAGTCTATTTCCTCTCTTTTCTTGTCCATTTGGAAAATCCGGTGAAAGTGGAATCCCAATTTCCACTGAGTGGTTGTAGACATAATTCAAAATAGGGAGGGGTGTCAAGTCCAGAGGAAATGATCCTATTGTTTCTCAAGGGTCTAGTAGTAAAAAGAAGACCTTGAGCTTTATGTAGAAAACACAAATTTACTCCATTTCTCTTCACTCCATGTCCTCAAGCGGTAATAAAGATGAGATTTGATTAACGAAAGAGAAAGCAGTGAAAGAACCCACTACCACTTTCACTTTCTATTTATTTCCCCTCCCTTAATCTCCTTCTTATTGTCAATGAGCATTTACTCTACTTCTACTTTTCTATTATGCAATTTCATAAAAAACTTTTCCTTTTTCTCCAACTTATTTTTTAACATTTCCGCTTCGAGGGAATCCGGAAATTTCATTATAGTTAGTTTCCGAAATGTAAAATTGGTGGTGGTGAGATGAATCTATTTGCTTTCTCCACACAAAGAGAAAACTTTTATTACAGAGAAAGTATAATATTTTAGAACAGTAACTAAAGAGACTACTCAAATTTTATTAGACTCAGAGGAACTGATTCTTATGAATCTGACTGATTTTTTGAATATTTACACATAGGAGAAAGTTCATGTTCCTGCAACAAAATTTTGGATTAAATTTTCCCTGACTCTCCCTAGGAGATTTAGTTGAGAAATGATATTTATTTCGAGCGTAAATACTTTATCACATGTCAAGTTGACTAAGAGTAATACATATTAATACACTCACATTTATTATTATTATTACAAAATTTTATTAAAAATATTTTAAACCAAATTTTAACCATCCTCAGTTTTGTTACCATTTTCACTTTCTCCCGGAAAGGAAAGCATAACAGTTTTTTCTTCTCTCTTTCTTCTCTAGTGCATTAGATTCTTTTGAGAAAATTGAACCTGTCATCCTGTAAACCTGTCAACCTCTTGCATAGAGTTCAGTTGACAAATTTTGTGCTCGGTGGAATGCTAAGGTGGAGTAAGGAGGAATAGTGGTAAGTTGAAAAGGAAAGTCTCTGTATTTGGTAATGGTGGGACTTTGTCTTGTCATGTCAGTGAAGGATATTGGATTTTCTTCAATATCCTCCTTTCTCCTCAGGTTTGATATTCTCCTTTGCCTTTCACTCACAGAGACTCAATTCTGGTCACCAACATCACCCAAACTCTACGGAATTCATACAAATTTGGGGGAAAGTAGGAAGGATTTTTCAACAGACACCAAATGGAACTCATTATTTTCCAAAACCGGGTTCTAATGAGTTTATGAAGAAATGTGAAAAGAATTTGCAAATACAGTTAGGAAAAAAAGAAGGAACTGAAGGCAGTTCCTTGGTTTTTTTGTTTGTTTTGTAATGAAATGAATGTAAACCTTGTAGGAAGGGGTAGGGAGAAAGGGAGAGAAACAATAGAGTCTAAAAATAGTGAAGATGAACTTGGAAGAATTCCCTCAATACTCATTTGTCTAAAATAAGGAAGACAAATAGATATGTTGATTTCAGATGGCAATGCACTCGGATCACAATTATCCACCCCTCCATAGTTTCTCCAACTAGGAAAACTCCACGTTCTAAGCCTACCGTACTTATTTATACTCCTGCACTTTTTATTTTATATGTTCAAGTCAACTTAGAATAAATAAAAAGTGAACAGAAAGGAGATTAAATTAAATTCAAATCATGTGGAAATGAATAATAAGAATTTATGAAGGAAAGGGTAATTTGAGTTTTTTTATCCCGGTGAAAGTCATCTCTGACTTTCTTTTTGGTACTTACTCTAAAATTTAATTTTGCAAAATTGGTACATTATAATTATTCTTCTCAATAATCCTCTATTCGTTGATAGTCGATTTGTAGTGTTAAGCTTTAGGATACCAAAATATTTAGGTTTTTTTCACTCGTTTTTCTATGTCGTAGCCAACTGATTGGTACAAAAGTATCAGTTTCATCGAGTAAATTTTAGTATTTTGTGCAGTAACTTTACTTTCTACTCTCATTGTCTGGAGAAAGTACTTAAATTTTCATTAATTTTTTACCATTAACGAAAAGTTGTAGAAATTCCTGACAAATTTCCGAATAATTTTGTACTTTACCCAGCCAAATCACAGAGAAAGCAAAAAAAAATTCATTTCACAACTTTTCCGCACTCTTATTTAATTGTAAAGTGAAAGCACGAAATGTATTTTTTTATGCTATGTAATGTTATGTTTTCATTTTACATGTTTGAAAAGTGAGGATTGGATCGGCGTAGGTCGTAACTTGGAGAAAGTAGAGAAAGTCAGTATTCAAAACCTTTAGACACGTTATTATTAAATCCCTAAAAATTCCTATGGTGACAGGACGTTATTGGAAAAGCCTTTAACATATAAAGTTGGAGATAAAATTGTAGAAGAAATGGAGATTTGAGGGTGAAGAGATGTGAATTTGGGGATAAAATCCATAGAGGATGTTCTGCAGTAGTGCTTTTAGAAACCAAAGAACACACAACTCAATATCAAGGAGACAGTACTGGATACTTGTGGAGATGAAAGCATTCTTTGATACGAGATCTAGGAATGGGGGAGAAATTTTCTCTAGCTATCAAGAACATTCGTAAAAAGTCCTGATACTTTCTCCAAGAGAAAGTCAGGAGCCTTTACGCCTCAAATCCAGTTGCTCCTCTGTCCACCACGTATCCGCCTAACTTTCTCAATTCAATAGAATAATAATAGTAGGAGTGAAGAAGAGCAAACAGAGAAACATCCCATTGAGTTTTCTCTGAATTTGGAAAATGAAAAAGATATAGGGCTATGTACTAGGGCTAAAATAGTGAGTAATGGATATAGGTATTCTTCGTTGGAGTCTTCCAGACACATGAAACAAGAGAAAGTATCCTGAAAGATACAATAGAATATAGGACAACCGTGAGGTATTGAAGACATAAATGCTAGAGGCACTTTCACATTAACTTTTCACAACTTTCTTCCTCCGGCCGGACGAAAGACTTCAATTAACTTTTTCCTCCCTTGCTTTTGATTTGCTTCCCAACTATACAGGATCTCTAATCTTTTTCCCTACCGACTATCTCCATGTCCCATATGGTCTCCTCAACTAAGGAACCAATGTAAAGTCAAAGGAATTCGCAAAATAAAAAATTTGTTTGATAATACAGGGTGCCAAAAAGCAAGTATTGCTTTTTGCATAAGATGCTTTCACTTTACAAGTTAGCAGGAACCTTAAAAGCCTTAGCGCATCGTGTATTAAATCCAACTTCAAAATTTATGTCGTAGCCACCAACCTCTCTGTTACTATCTACGGTATAGAAAAAACAAACGAAAAAGAAAGTATACTTTCTACNGTCGTAGCCACCAACCTCTCTGTTACTATCTACGGTATAGAAAAAACAAACGAAAAAGAAAGTATACTTTCTACAGTACACTAGAATTTTAAAACGCTCTGTACATGAAGCCCTTTGTTTTATTAGCTCTGAAATTAAATTTGAAACCTATGGAGAAAGTCTGTAATTTCCTTTTAAACAAGAGTNCCTTTGTTTTATTAGCTCTGAAATTAAATTTGAAACCTATGGAGAAAGTCTGTAATTTCCTTTTAAACAAGAGTAGAGAATTATCCAATCCAAAGAAAAGAAGAGAGACAGAAAAACAATCATATCAATTCAATCGCTAAAATTCAATTTCCGATCCGAAGCACCTGGAATTTTATTCTTGATTTAATGAAAAATAAAATAAAACTAAGTGTTTAAATCAGNTTTCCGATCCGAAGCACCTGGAATTTTATTCTTGATTTAATGAAAAATAAAATAAAACTAAGTGTTTAAATCAGTAATTTGTCAGTGACAAATGAAAGAAAGTGAAGAATCTAGGTTGAATTTTGTTAAATTAAACTAAAATTCAGTGTTTAGTTCAAATTTGTAGTAGGAGAATAACGGNTTTCCGATCCGAAGCACCTGGAATTTTATTCTTGATTTAATGAAAAATAAAATAAAACTAAGTGTTTAAATCAGATAATTTGTCAGTGACAAATGAAAGAAAGTGAACAATCTAGGTTGAATTTTGTTAAATTAAACTAAAATTCAGTGTTTAGTTCAAATTTGTAGTAGGAGAATAACGGTGCATGTAACTATCGGGCTTTCCTTTGTTAATCTAATAGATCTTGTCTTGTCATTGAGAAACCTGGAGTGACATGGTCAATGAAAATGGACATTGGACACGAGTTGGTCGATATGTATAAACTAAATTAGAATTTAAGTAATTAATAACAAAATTTAATTACTATTACACAAACTATCTATTCCCAATGTTTGATAGAATGAATTAATTTTTTTTTTGATTGGGGATAGTTGAAGTTTATTTTGTTGAAAGAATTAGTGAGTCCTTTGTGTAAGTTTCTCCAGTGGCCTGTGTATTTTTTGGGTCTGAGAGAGAGAAGGTAATCTCGCCTGGAGAAAAGTCTAAGGCTTAATTCCAATTCATTAGTGGAGGATGGGAAATGGGACATTGAGCGGCACGTCGTCATGTCGAGTGAAAGTTATAGAAAGATGATCCCTATCTCTCCCATCTCATTTACTTTCCATTCCACTGGATAACTATCCATCTCGGCTAGTTAATCCAAACGGAAACAGTCTCAGAGACATATTTCAATTTACATCCTATACTTTCTCTACCAAAATCTTAATCAATCTTCTTCCTATTTCAACTTTCTTTCCATACCACTCAAGACGACGAGGATGAAATTCTATGCGGGTGTTGACACGCTTTTCAGAAATTGCCTAATTAGTTATGTACCATACTTTTCAATCTCAGTTTTTTCTTGAGCTCAAAGTCCACAGAACCGGCACGAATTTTACTCAACAGAGACTTTCACTCCGGAGAAAGTTGATATAAAAGTGAAAGTTTTTTTTTGAAATTTATCTTAAAAGAATTTTTTTTAGTATAATCTTAACAACTAATAAGTTCCATGCTTGTGTATTTCTAATTCTTGTTTTTTCTTATCATCCTGGTAGCATGCTTAAACTTTAGATGTAATTTGGTTATTACATTGTACATAATTCAATTCATCACAAATTTAATAAATTAAAAAAAAAAAGAATTTGATTCCTTTCGTACTGAATTATTTTTTTGGAACCAAAGAACTTTTCGTATGTTATATAATTTAAAAAAATTAATGACAACAACTGTACTCCAAGAACTTGAGGGGTTTGTTCGAAGTGAAACTAACAGAATGTATCAAAAGTTTCCTTTTGCGTAAAGTGAAAGTTTTCATTTTTGAGTTTTCTCTCTTAATAATTGTGTCGACGAGGAGAGAGGATTTAAATGTAATCCACGTGGTTTTCTTCTTGTGGGAAAGGGGGGTGAGTTGAGAATGCTCTTAGTGACTATAATGTGTCTCTTAAGTGAATCATTAAGGAATATCCAGTCCGTGTGGATTCAGAGAAGAAAGCAACAAAGAAATAGAGAACGTCTGATCCATTAACTCGTTCATTCGATGCTTTCTCCATGACTTTGTTAACTCAAGGCATCGAATAAGTGAGGTTGAGAAAACAGAAGGAGCCTTAATAGGCCTTAATAATATCTGTTTTCTTAAGACTCTGTCCAGAAGTCTCATACTGTTGGGTCTGAGTTGTTGCGACGCAGGAGAAAGGCCTGGAGAAAGTCAAAGTTAAGTTGAGTTTTGAGGAGATAGAATGATGCTCATGGGGTCGAGTAATTTCGTTTCTCGGATATCTCATCCTTTAATGGGAATTTTCTAAAAATCCATTCGACTCTTTGGGTTTTGGCTTCTTAAGTGTCTTCCACTGGTTCTTAATCGGAAAGTTTCATGAGGAAAATACAAGGAGTCTCTTATCGAAAACAGCTTTCATTTCTAACCGCTTTGTATGGATGTCTATGCTTCCGCTAGACCATCGCGTCTTCGTTAAGCTTTCCTTCTTACCCCTTCGGGAAACACCACNTATCGAAAACAGCTTTCATTTCTAACCGCTTTGTATGGATGTCTATGCTTCCGCTAGACCATCGCGTCTTCGTTAGCTTTCCTTCTTACCCCTTCGGGAAACACCAAACCAAACCACTATTGAGAAATTATTCCAAACCCGTCTCCATTCAAGACGTTTCGGCGAATTTATGACAATTTTTATATTAAGAAAATCAATTAAGCTTGAAAAAAAAAATTAAAATGGAAATACATGATGGTTCCAATTTTTTTTTCACATACTTTTTCTTCACATTAGACCATAACTTCTGCTAAGTTTAATTACTGAGAAAAAGTGTTAAATTTTCTTAAATGTAATTGTTGCCAATTTGAGTTGTAGTTGCTCAATAAAATACTCAGGGGTCTACCATATGTCCCATAATTTTACTGACTTATGACGGAAATCACGACTAACTAGAAGACAGTAGACTTTGTAGTGTATAAAAAGATTCAGTAGTCTGTTTGTTTGAAAACTTATTGATAAGAAGCCATAGACTTTCACTTCCGGGAGATGAATTATGAGTCAGAATACGAAGTTACATGTAGCCTAAACGAGATGGTTCCTAAAGAAACAAACTTATTGTTATCTACAGACTGAAAAGAAAGTAGGTCAAGCCGCAAATATCATTTCATTAATACGTCCGTCCACAATAGGAATTATATAGAAAATTGTAAAGGTGAAAGTTGGTTCCTTTTGTCATAGCTTTTATGCATAAGGACTTTTTCCCTAATCTCATTTGCTTGCTCTTTCTAAATTACAGGATGATCTGGCTACAACTTTCTACCTATTCACCACTTTCATCCAAATCACTAAAACTGATCTAATTCACGAAAAGAGAAACCATAAAGCCGAATATCAAGTCTACCAACCAAATTCACACTTTTTAAAATACAATGAATCTGTTTCAAATCTATCTAGTAAATACCAACTAACAATTGATGTTTCACAAATTATCTATTTTTTTGAAGATAATGATTGTTCAGAATTGAAAATAAAAATTTTTTTTAAACCTTTTGATTGGATTACGTTTAGTAGACTACTGCTAACCTTTGGACGAATTTGATGTTCTCTAAAGGATAGTTTGTATCTGAAAAAGTTTCAAAGTGTAACTAGACTATTTTTTAATTAAAAAATGCCTCAATATTGTAGGAATATGAGTATAGACTCTATCCCCTCTGCTGGCACTCGAAACTAAAGCCTCTTTACATAGCAATGAATAACCAGAAAGGAGGAGATTAGAAAGCACAGGCGAGTTTCTGAGTCGTATTGAGATTTAAGACAGGATTGTTCAGATTGGCTCTGTAGCTCAAATACAGAAAACAATCCCCGGTATGGATAAGATGTAGGATCATAGCCCAAGATGGCTGAATTTTTGTGACAATGCCTGTTTCAATCTGAAAATGGCGGGTCACCCCGCAGCATATACATTCTCAGTTTTTGTATTTGGTGAAAGTGTGTAGAGTTTTGTCTCACTCACCCTGTAGACTACATAACATAGACTGAGGAAGAAAGTTCTGTACAATTAAGAGAGAATTAAATATAAATTATTCCAACTACTCCAGATTGGTAAAGTTTTTGTAAAAGTTTATGGAATCGGTGGTCTGGGTTTGGAAAGTATGAGTAAATAATTGAGTCTTGTTCTGGTTTGAGTCTTGAGAAAGCGGGAAATATAACTATGATCCAATGTAATATGTTATTTGAAGGAAAGTAGGAGAGTAATTGAATTAAGTGCTCCTTGTCCCGTCTATTTTCTCTTCCTTTTCAGTCCGCCTGTCTATTGGTCTATTCATCCGGAGAAAGTCTAATGGAGACTCATATGTTAATGTCAGGACTCTCTCTGCACCCGATTTCTCCCGCACTTTCCCTTTGAATCACTTCGTCCTTATCTCTCTCCTTAGACAATTCCATCTGTCTCTCTTAACTTAATATAACTCCATTCTCTGTACTTCTTTAAAAAGAACCCAGGCTAAACCAATTCAACAGACCATTTCCAAATTGAGGATGCATTAAATCCAAAAAGAAATTCGACAAAACTTGTTAGGAGATGCGAGAGAGAAATAAAAATAAAATGTTATACTTTAGAGTAATGCTCATATCATTACTTTCTCCCATTTACCATCAATTCAACAAGAAACAAAGCCAAATGAACTACAATATAACAATAAATATAAATTATTTTATTAAAAAGTTTCAAATTAAACCTTACAACTTTCACTTTCATGAATGTCGACTACAGTACTAACAATTTGCTAATGCTCACTTTCTAACTCTCTCTCTTCGTTAAGAAAACTTTCTTTGAATTGATTCAGTCTATTGGAAATATTTTCAACTTGTCAATTTCTTTTACTTTTCCGGAAGTCTTGGATCTTATAGCAGAGCTATACCAAAAAAACCCGTAAAATCTTCCTTTTGTGTCACTTTCTCCAACTTTTTCATTTCTCCACTTATCTACTTGAGCCATATAACTCTAAAAACAATAAGATTTTTTAAAGAGACAAAAGGTTGCTTAAGCCCTTCCAACTCTCTTTAAGAGGAAATCTATTATTGAAACAAAAAAAAACAATAAACTTGCCTTTGTAGTTTTGTAAAGATTAGATTTTTGGAACGTAAACATCTATTATTATAAAGAAAGGTAAAATTATAACAAAATGAGTCAATTTTATACTAGGAAGGATTTTAGCTGTATAATGTTCTCTCTGACACACCTTTATGGCCACATTTGGTGACATTCTACTTTTTCTTTTTGAATTTTTGGCAGGAAACACCAATCAGAATGATTCATATGAAAAAACTGAGTTTGTGAGTCAGGTTAGGGCAGAATTTCCAATGGTTCGTGTTAAGTGTAAAAGGTTCTACGACGTTTTGAACAAACAAATAGTGGAGAAAGTAGAAAAAACTGAAAGCTTGTTTCCTTTCTCTTTGAGAATTGGTCTCTTTCGAACTCGTCGCCATTTTAAATAGATGAAAGTTGGCTTTCACAGACACAAGGACCGTAAAAAAAATATATTATTTTTTCAAATTTTGACTACATGAGGTATTTTTTCATTGGATAAAGTTAAAATAGTGAGTAAGAGATTTAGTGAGGGTGGTAAAAGTTTGAAGGGACTTCTTCTGAGTCTGAGTAACTATGACCTTTTTCTGATGGGTTGGTAAAAAAGGGAATTGAAGTGAGACTGTGGAGACGAGAGGAAGAGGAGAATTTGGACATTTCTCAATTCCCTAGTTTCTATAAACTTTGAATCTTTTATATTTCTTTTT
The DNA here is from genome assembly GCA_002738285.1 of Holacanthella duospinosa. Classification (NCBI taxonomy): domain Eukaryota; kingdom Metazoa; phylum Arthropoda; class Collembola; order Poduromorpha; family Neanuridae; genus Holacanthella; species Holacanthella duospinosa. The sequence goes on along the minus strand of NIPM01000085.1, from coordinate 516,960 downwards.
GAAACAAGGAGACTAAGGTTGAGGTGGAACTCCCTTGATGCCTTTCACTTTTGAACCAAAGCTGGAGTGAAAGGAGCTCAGAGAGCATGGGAAAGACAAGACGACCTAGTCCTAGTCTCAGGCTATTCCATTGGGGAAATGTAAAACACTAACAGCCTTAAATTCTTCCTCACAAGATTCTGCTTTCTCCAGACTTGAGACTCAAAGTACAGAGTACAACTTTTAGGCCCAGAAACTAAACCGTTTATATTTTTCTCTTCTCATAACCTTTTTCTTCTCTTTACTCTCACACTTTCACACTCAGACTTTTCTTCCAGTTTTACGCCTTTTGGCTCAACGCCGAAATGGTTAACTTTCTTTATCTTCCATTCAAACTTCTGACAAAAAATATTTTATTCTTATCAAATATTTAAAAAAATGAGTTTGGGGGAGATTGGTTTACAAAAAATATGAATACAAACGTTGTTTTGTAAATTAGATGCCAAATTCCGACCGAACCACTCGAGAAAACAAAAGTGAAAGCTAAGACGATCTCGGCCTGCCAAAAAATTTGGCACAAGAGGGGATTCTTTTTTCTTTTTTTTTCAAATTGGATAACAGAATTTAAAGGAATTTTTCATCTTAAGAATTTGCTTTTATAAACTCCTGTTGCTGTCAGTCTCATGTCACTTCCAGTGTTTTATACTTTCTAGTAATAATGCAGTAATTCGTAAATTCGCTCCAGCGAGTCACTGAGAGCCCTTTTTCTCCAAAATGTCACTCCATGTCCTTTGAGTCTCTTCAACTATTTGATATAGCGAGACGTTGCACACAGTTGAAATTAATAAAAAGGAATTCTTTTTCTTTTTCTGCATAAAGCACAGAACCTCCAAAATTGGGTCAAAGAGAAATCCTTGCAAATTTTGACAACATGATGAAAGGAAAAGTGAAATTGTAAAAGAAAATGTTAGATGAAACAAGAAATTAAGTAGGAGATATAAGAAATAATGTATTTAGATTAATTGAGAGCCATTATTCGAACATAATCTTTAACCAAAACACAGTAAGCAGAATGTCCAAATGTTACTGCTCCAACTAATAACTCCTAAAGTGAGAGTAACTAATGTTCCGATNATGATGAAAGGAAAAGTGAAATTGTAAAAGAAAATGTTAGATGAAACAAGAAATTAAGTAGGAGATATAAGAAAATAATGTATTTAGATTAATTGAGAGCCATTATTCGAACATAATCTTTAACCAAAAGACAGTAAGCAGAATGTCCAAATGTTACTGCTCCAACTAATAACTCCTAAAGTGAGAGTAACTAATGTTCCGATTTGAGTATAAAAATGTGAGGAGCCTGTATTTTGAGGTTTCTGTTAGGAAAGTCAATGTAAAAAGTTGTAAATTTGATAAGGTTGTCATTAATTTCTGGTATTGAGGTTTGTTGGAGTAAATAGAGTTGAGATAGTCCTAAGAAGGAGGGATGGAAAGAATTAATTTTCTAGTCATTCTCTTCGTCATTTACATTCACTTGTCTTTTCTCTCGTTTAGAGTTCTTCTGGAAAAAGTTTCTCCGCCTCTTCGTCAGTTTAATTCAGAAAGTGGAAAAAGTTGTAAGAATAAGAGTGAAAGTGTAGTGAAAGAAATGTTGAGAGAAATGAAGAGTAGATATGAATATAAAAGTATATATGTATATAATTTGAGTTATATTTGAGTTTCTATAGTGGAAGTAGAATAGAGTCCAACATGAGTCAACCAATAGGAAACCAACGGAGAAGAAAGAAGTAAAGTAATAGAACTACCTATTCAACATCCTCCAAAGATCAGAACTCAATTCGCGAATTGAGTTTTTATTGCAAAGAGAAAAATCAGCAAGGAAAGAGCCTCACCATTTTCTTTCTTTTCTTCAAACTACATACTTTCCCTTCCTTTGGGCTTCACTTCACTTTATTTCCTTCCCAAAACTTACTTCCATGGGACTTGGAGGAGGAAACCAATATGGAGGAACTCACTCACAGCCACACTCATCTATGGGCCACTTTTTACAAAAAAAAAGAGAGAGAGAGAATAAAAAAAAATAATAAAATCAGTGGTGAAAGTTGACTTTCACTTTCTTTCCCTTTTTTTAAGAGCAAAAAATAATCAAGTAATTTTCCAATTGAGCATTATTGAGATTTGTTATACAAGGAGAATTTCTAATTTAGTCTATTATATTTAGTCCAGATTTTTAGACACAAATTTTTAACAAAAAATTCACAAAACAATTATAACTGGAAATCTTTATGCTGAGTTCAATAGAACTGTCCAGGGTGTTTTGATGATTGATTGGGAAATATTTTTCTTACAAACAAAAAAAAATATTTTTTTTTATTTTTCAATTAAAAATGAATATAAATTTTCGAAACAAGTTTTTTAGTAGTTTTTTATTCTTAAATTACATGGAAGACTTGTAAGAATTTATTGGAATTATTTCAGACGGNAATATTTTTTTTTATTTTTCAATTAAAAATGAATATAAATTTTCGAAATAAGTTTTTTAGTAGTTTTTTATTCTTAAATTACATGGAAGACTTGTAAGAATTTATTGGAATTATTTCAGACGGTACAACCCTCGCCTTGTAAGTCTAAAGTAGTTGATAAATAGTTGAAAAGTTGTGGTGGGGAAGCTATTAAGAGTGCTTTCTCCGCTGCAACTTACACTCACTGCTCCTCCAAGAGAAAGAAAGAGAAAGTTAGAAATTATGCTGCATAATTAACAGAGTAATCGGAAATCGATATAGTCTCAATCTCCTTCGTTCCACTAGACTTTGGAGTCATTTACTATAGACCGGAAGACACAGTAGGTCCAGATTCAATCAAAATTTTTACTCACTTAACCACCAGGTAACTAAAAAAACAAACTTTAAAGACTGCTGTAATTTAAGATCAATNTAGAATTACAGCAATTAAGATCAATCAGAACTCTGAAGAGTTGAATTTTGACTATGTAATAAGTGCTAGGGCACTTAGGTGACTAAATTATAAGGTAATTTAAGAAATTACACTTTTTTAAATAACATTTTTGTGTTTAAGTCTAGACACACGACTCAATTTTGAACAACTTTGCAAATTGAATTTGCAAATAAATTGTAAAATCATGTACGGTGTGCCAGAATAAATGGTAACAATGGAAAAATAAAACTTGGGTGAAATCAATTGTTATTATGAAATCTAGACATTGGATTGGAAAGAGTCTGTATAAGTTGTGATGGATCTCTAGGGGTTCTCTGAGGGGGTTTTTGTGCGCAGAGCATAAAGTTTCGATGGATGGTTCCTCTCAAATTCTCGACTCAAAGATTTTAGTAGATGTTTCGAGGAGTTGCTCTTCAGTTTCTGAATACTGTTCATAGAGCGGGGTCATCACAACTTTTCGGCAGAACAATAACTAACATACACTTTATAGAACATTATCTCACCGCTACAACTCATTCTTCACAATTGTTTTCTTTTTTATTATTACAAATATTAGAAATAACAATAAAAAATAAATAAAAATGTTCGTAAATCAGTACACACTCTGTAAACTCTTAAATAAGTCTGATCTATAACCGGCAGCGTCTTTTAGAATATTGAACTTAGGTTTTTTGTTTTGCTCATCTTCTGCAAAAATCTTAACAGTTTTTTGTGAATTTCCTCGTTGTCTCACAGTGGTTTTATTGTTTCATCGAAACATCCAAAGGTCAAAGTGTAGCCTTAAGTTTCAGAGTGACATTTTATTAAAGCAATAGTGACCAATAACAATTGAATAACATTAGTGAGTTTTGGACACTTATTGCCGGAAGTGGAAACAATTAGTGTCGTAGTAAGTAACTTTGAGTACAGATTTTCGATAAAAAAGAAAGACTTAAGTGACTTCTCCAGAATAGAAAAAAATCGAATTTTTTTTTTCAAAATAATATGGGATATTTTTTTTAATAAGAAACTGATGAAATTCCATTCCACGGTTTGGATGACATGAGAAAAAGATCTCGTTATCCAGTTTCATCGACTCCATTTCCTGGAAAAGAGTAATAATATTCCCAATTTCTAGCATGTACATCTGTTTCACTTTCACTTCAAGGGAAATTGGACTTTCTCTACGACTACTTTCAGTAGAAACGTTTCCTTGAAGACACTTTTCTTAAAGAAACTTTTAAAGTTTGAATTGAGAAGGCCGAAAAGTCCTCATAACATTCCACGGTGTCTTTTCGTTCCTGATCCAACAACTTTTGAAGAGGCACGAAATGTGACACTTTTGGCAGACTGAGGAGACCATCTCTAGAATATCTTTATGGAATGTCTTCCCAAGCGAAAGTTACTCTCAATCTGTCCATTACAGGAAATTGAACAGTGAAAATGATTCGACAGAGTGGGAATACTGCGGCAAGACTTCTTCATCGACAGTCTTGGCTGCAGAGAGTAGCTATTGTTCTTTTGACTCTGTTGACATTCTCGTTGAATGGTGGGATTGTTTTGGCTAATGGCCAAGGTGCTGACCTTGAAATATGCGTTTTCATCGAATCAACAATTTCCAGTGGTCAATCGAGGAAACCTCTACATTATCATAATGGTCCAGGTGATGGAAATTTTGAAAATTTTGCTACTACAAATCTTGAGAGTGAACCTCGTGTCAAGATTAATAAAGGTTTTGGTAAAATTGATTCAGAAGAAGAAGATCATGTCCTCTGTAGTATCCGAACACTCCAACCAGAATTGGATTTTGAAAATTTAACTGCACATCTTCCATTTTCAATGGATAAGGTACAAGTTCTCAAGGTCGTTTGTAACGACGTACTGTTCTTTGAAAGTCTCCTGAGTCCAGATCAATTGATTGGATTTAGTGAACTTTTTGAGTTAACAATAGACAAATGTAAGATCAAATACTTGCCTAGTGAGAGTTTTACTGGTCTTGAAAATTTGAAAAAACTAAGAATCAATACGGGTAACTCGGATTGGGCAGCGAGGTCATTGGAACTGTCCGTTGGAGCTTTTGTCAACGTTCCATCCTTAATTACATTGGATTTAAGTCTCAATCATATGTGGTCCATACCAGACAAACTCTTGTGCCAACTTCAGTATTTGCAAAATTTAAATTTAACTTATAATTTATTGAGTGATGTGGATGACCTTGGATTCCCTCCGGTCATTCCACAGGTCAAATCTACCAGTATTCGAAATCTTGGGACAGAAAGTCGTGAATACTTATCATCCCCTTCTGCAACATGTCTCTCCGAATTGAAATCATTGGATTTGAGTCACAATACACTCCGACGTTTGGGCTCACGACGTCTCGAGAGGTTAAAACGTCTAGAAGATTTACAAATTCAACACAATTGGCTTGAAGAATTGGATGATGAAGCATTTTTTGGCCTTGGCGGGAGTTTAAAATCACTCAATATCAGCTCAAACCGTTTAGTAGCACTTCCACCGTCGCTATTTCAACATTGTAAGCAATTACGGAGTTTGGATTTAAGAAATAATTCTCTTGCAGCACTCTCACCTGGACTTTTATCAGGTCTAAATCGATTGGTTGAGCTTGACTTGAGCTCAAACTCTTTAACCAGTCAATGGATCACTGTTGAAGCTTTTCGAGGATTAGTCCGATTGGTCATTTTGAATCTGAGCCAAAATCAAATTACTCACTTGACCCCATCAACTTTTAGAGACCTCTACACGGTACAAGTGATGGACTTGTCGAACAATTTGATTTCATCCATTGCAGACTCTACATTTATGCCAATGAGTAACTTACACTCGTTGAATCTTGCGCGCAACAAACTCGTGTCCATTACGTCCAAAATGTTTGACGGTTTGTATGTCTTGAACAAACTAATCATTGACTATAATGAAATTACAACAATTGAAGCTGGAGCAATGCGGAATTGTACAAGCCTTAGTGATTTAGGTCTAGCTGGAAACCAACTATCCGAAGTACCTTTGGCACTTCGTGGATTACAAATGTTAAAGACACTGGATATCGGAGAGAACAAAATTTCAGGTCTATCGAATGATTCATTTAGAGGTTTGTCTAACCTGTTCGGGCTACGTCTAGTGTCTAATAATCTAGAAGAACTACCGCGAGGAGTATGTGACCCAATTACTAATCTCAGAGTCTTCAATGTCGCCCATAATAAAATTAGCAAGATTTCCGCTGGAGCTTTCGTAGCTTGTGCTGATCTTAAAGTTCTACGATGTGATTCTAATTCGCTGGAAGAGCTTCCGGCGACATTGGCTCCACAATTACCAAAAATTTTATGGCTCAATGTTTCGGAAAATCAAATTCGGCTAGTAGACTATTCTCTACTTCCTACTTCATTAGAATGGTTCGACATTAGTCACAACAAAGTTGAGACTTTGAGCGGTGCTTGGACCGCCATGTTGAGTAAGTTATTATTATTTATATAGTTTCCTATTTTTAAGTATTAGGGGTATCAGAGTCTAAATACTAAGACCTTTTAGTATACTCATACAGTCAAGAATATATCCTGTAAATTGTTGTTTATTGTTTCAGCAACATCAGCAGGAAAGGAACCAATGGGGTCAGTTACTTCACCTCACCATCACAGTACTCATCACAATGCCCGACTTCGAGTTGTAGACGCATCTCATAACCTCCTCAACCAATTGGATCACAACTCTGTTCCACCGGCCTTAGATCGTCTCATCCTATCACACAACAGATTGGTTAAAATTTTACCCGACACTTTTAGTCGTTCAGTTCATCTTCGCCGTGTAGACTTACTTGGAAATCAATTCGAAAATATCCCACTCAGTGCTCTCCGATTTCAACCAATCCCAGCATCCAAACCGTTGCCTGAGTTTCTACTCGGTGGTTCACCATTTTTTTGTAACTGTGAGATGGAGTATCTTCTTCGACTACCCCAATTGAGTACAACTCGTCAGTATCCAATTGTATTAGATTTGGATGCCATTGTTTGTCGCCTTCCATATGCCAGGTCAATGAGCCATGTTCCACTTCCGGATATGAAACCACAGAATTTTCTCTGCCCATATACTTCTCACTGCTTCCAGACATGTCAGTGTTGCTTATTTGACGCATGCGATTGCTCCATGAACTGTCCTGATAACTGTACTTGTTACCATGGAGACTCCTGGACAGCAAACGTCGTGGACTGTGCTCGAACGAATCTCTCTGCCATACCGAATCAAATCCCAATGGACTCAACAGAAGCCTACCTCGACGGAAATTCGATTTCCGTACTGAAAAGTCACAGTTTCATTGGTCGTAAAACTCTACGAAGTCTCTACCTCAATTCGAGTGGAATAGAGACAATAAGTAATAAATCGTTTAATGGACTTTTGTCACTCGAACGGTTACATTTGGAAGGAAATAGAATCCGGCGCCTCCACGGTTTTGAATTTGATCATCTATTTAAACTCCGTGAACTTTACCTTCAGAATAATCAAATTGAAGCTATTAGTAATTCAACTTTCCTGAGTCTCAAAGAATTGGAAATAATTCGTCTGGATGGAAACAAAATTTCAGTTTTTACTGTTTGGCAACTCAGTTTGAATCCATATTTGGTAGAAATTGGACTCGGACGGAATGAATGGAACTGTGACTGTCAATTTCTTCATCAACTCTACGGTTGGGTTACTGACAATTCCAAGAAGGTCATTGATCTTGGTGAAGTACGATGTGTCTGGAACACGACGCATGAGCAAGGACCACATCTCCTTGACTACAACACAACTTGTGGAAGTTCTTGGGCTTTAATTCAAGGTGGGCTGCAACGATTTGACTTGAACTCTTTTCTCCCATTGGTCATTGCCCTAGCTTCCGGTCTACTGCTCCTCATCCTCGTGATTATACTAGTATTTGTCTGTAGAGAAAATCTTCGGATATGGTTCTTCAATCAATTTGGTATCCGACTCTGTAGCTCACGTGCCGTCTTTAGTGAGAGTGAGAAATCCTATGATGCATATTTTGTGTACAGTCAGAAAGATGAAGAGTTTGTATTCCAGCGTGTCGCCGATGAGTTAGAGACATCTGAAAACTACCGACTTTGTCTTCATTATAGGGATTTAATTAGTGAGAACGGTGATTTGAGGGAGATGATGAGAAATGGGATCCAGAATTCAAAGAGTCTTGTACTATTTCTTTCTAGAAATTTTTTCCAAGGAGAGTGGTCAAGTGGAGAGTATCGTAGTGCATTCCAGTCACTTTTGAAATCCTCTTCTGTTAAAAAACTTCCAGAAAATATCCAAAGTATTTTGATACTTTTCATTGAAGATGTTCCAGAAGTTGAAATAAGTCCGGATATTCGATCCTGGCTAAGATCCAGCCGCCCACAACTCATCCAACTCAAATGGACAGAGAAAAAATTTTGGTCAAAGTTCAAATATGCCCTACCTGACCCTTCATGTCATTACCATTCAAATATAACAAGTCATACTACTACCAGTAGTGCTACGTCAAGTGAAAGAACCGGAAGTGGACTCAAGTACTACTCTCCTGAAGTTAATCCTACTGGGAGAGATCCAGGCGCATGCGCAAGTGCTATTATTATGTCTAATTCTGGACAACAAAAATATTGGCCATATGCTCCTACAATAATGGGGGGAGCAAATTTTGTGGCTCTACCTCCACCTAAATATGGCACAACCTATCATCCAGGACTTGGAACACCTGGAGTCCTTACAACTCTTACTCGGAATCAGTCACTACCTCCAGGTCAAGGTCAAGAAATTCCTTCTTCATCATCCAATAATGACTCTGGAGAGGACTCACATGACATCCCTTCATTTCTCTTTCAACCCAATGCCAAGTCACCTGTTCCTTTAGGAAATTTTGGGAAGAATAATGGTCAAAGTAGTCAGACTTCGGGTGGTGAGAGTTACTTAAGTCTTGAAGGTGAACATGTCTACTCGACCCTTGACCCTCCTAGTCCACCATCTAAAATCCAACTACCCAATGGATATACCTACTCCCCTTCCCAATGGCACCCTCATCCCCTCTATGTCCAAGGGAAAGACCCTCTTCCTAACAATTTCTCAAGCCCAAAGTCAAAGTCGAGAGGTAGGAACAATGGGCCAAAAGAAAGCACGCCCACAGTTCAAACTTATTTAGTTTAATTATTTGTGATAAATACTTCTTCATAAGCCATGACATTGTACGAAAGGTCAAGTTAATTATTACTCTTATTCCTGACAACAGTCACTTACCTGTAAAACCACTGGCCATGGACACGTGCCGTCGCTGAGAGTCCTCTTGCCAAAAAAACCTAATTTCTATTTTGGTAAATTAAAAACTGCTAATTCCTAATTACATAAGAAAGCTATGAAGAAGCTATTCATAGAGAACGGACCTCATCCATTCAATACTAAATACCATTGTATAGCAACTAACATAATTATCTTATTCACTATCTAATACTTAGGATTATTATGCCTAACACATCCATAGACTGATACCTAATAACACCAACAAATCCAAACTCCTATGACGATGACTCAATCAAAATTCTATTAATTATGCAAAAATTATTCGCTAAAGTATTAATAATAGTGAAATCAAATCTTGTTTGTTAGCCTAATAAAAAAAATAGCCAAAAATACCGTTCAATTTAAGTTGTAAAACAAGTCAACTAATGCTTTTCACTTTACTCTTCCTTAGTCAACTCTCTATTTTATTTTACTCATCGGTTTCATGATACACATTTTTTTTTGCACATTAATACATACTCTGAAATCTACAAATATTGAATTACGACAGTCATTGCAGAAATATTAANTGTCAACTCTCTATTTTATTTTACTCATCGGTTTCATGATACACATTTTTTTTTTTTGCACATTAATACATACTCTGAAATCTACAAATATTGAATTACGACAGTCATTGCAGAAATATTAACACCAAATGTTTGCAGACTGGGTAGGAATTTTATTTGTAACTTTATGACTCCGAATTGTACATTTACGAGATTTTTTATTATTATTTCAAAAGCTATTGAAAATTTTGCAAACAAATTTTTGCACATGGAAAGATTTTCTAAAGAAAGAAAAGAAAAGAAATGAAATTCTAAGATTTTACATTTGGAAGCATCTTCGGATTGATGGAAAAAATTTTATTTTATAATATAACTTTTAAATGTGTAAATAATCTGCAAACCTCCAAATCCAGACAATTCTATTGTAATAAATGTTTCTGAATTACAATAACTCTAAATCAAAGATTATATTCTGGTTGGCATTAAAAATAAANAGTATAACTTTTATCAAATTTTGTCAACAAAATTTAGAAATGTGTAAATAATCTGCAAACCTCCAAATCCAGACAATTCTATTGTAATAAATGTTTCTGAATTACAATAACTCTAAATCAAAGATTATATTCTGGTTGGCATTAAAAATAAACTTTATAATTTTAAACTAAATTTTAACTAAATCCAACCATCCTAAGTTCTCAATTTCCAACTTGAANAAAATAAACTTTATAATTTTAAACTAAATTTTAACTAAATCCAACCATCCTAAGTTCTCAATTTCCAACTTGAATTAAGTTTTTAGGATATTCTTTTGCTTTCAACAGTTTTGAATAGTGGACTGAGTCTTTTCTCCATCAAAGACTGTCTTATTAATTTCTATTCCCCAATAATTAAGTTTTCTTCAAAGGTTGTAGTAAAATGGGAGTTGTGTTAAACCCTTTGAGAGTTTGATAGACTGTATTAGAAAAAGACAGGTATTCTTTCTTATTCTTTGATTTGTTGTTATTTGGGAATAAATGTGAGGAGGAAATGGATAGTTGTATTGTGTTTTGTGTCTATAGGCATTTGACTCTTGTAGGTTATTGTTATGTAGGTCTATTTGAAGTCTTCAAGTACTGTCTGGCAGAATAGAGTGTAGAAAGGCCAAGGGCCAACAGTAAAGTAGTCAAGTATAAATTCACCAGGACTGACAACAACTAGAAGCATTCGACTCTTCTTCCATTGTCTAGATTTTACCAAAGGAAGAACCTTACTAGAGACAAGGGGTCTACCGAAATTCGGAAAACCGAGCTTTTAACAAATCCATTTCATGATGTGGTCGAGACTTTGGGAAATGAAAACAAGGCTTTCCTAATCAATGTGCTCAGGACAGGAAGTTCCAAGATAATGGAAACCTTCCAGAAGACTCACAAGATTCCATGCTCCTACTTTCTCTACACTTTTCTATACTTTGCCTCTAGGTCCAACCTGATAAGTCCAATAATCTAAACATCCAGACACTACTACTACTCTGTGGACCAGGATCAACAAAAACCCACGTCAAATGAAATACAAAAGTAGGTCAATACGACTTGAGTCCTTCCTAGAGGTGATAGAAAGAGAATTAACCGATTTGCGGTATTTTCCAATTTACACAGTAATCGTCTACAGGAAGTTTCAACTTTTTTTTAACTCTTCCCTCACTTTTCTAACTTGAGAATTTCTTCGGAAATCTAATGTTTAGTAACTTAAGTTGAATTGGAAGGAATTGATGAGTAAAATGAACCACATAGGGTGGAGTAAGAGTTTATAAATGACAAAAGAAAAAAAGTAGTTACTACCGGAAGTGAAAGGAAGGTGAAAGTTAAGAATTGAAATTCAAATCGATAGTGGTAAAGGATTTGTAGTTGATTCGAGAGGCACACATGCATAAAACACATTTGCTCAAATGAGGTTCTTACTCGTTGAGTTTTGAGTGCACCAATCATAATATTCCATATAGTTTTTATACTTTCTCTAGAAAGTGCTACATTGAATTTCAATGAGATTCGAAACATGCGAAGAGCTATGTGTATAAGTTTTTCTGCTCTTGATCCAACAACAGTAACTCCCATTGGTGCATTCCAACCCTCTAAATGCATTGACTTAGGAATAGAATACAAATTTTAAAATTTTATACTCCATTTATACTCTATCTTCTCTTCGTAGTAGTGTCTAAGCTATATAGAGTAGCACTATGAAATTTGAACCAATGATTACNTAGTAGTGTCTAAGCTATATAGAGTAGCACTATGAAATTTGAACCAATGATTACATTCCTAGTGGGAATTAAATGAATCTACTCAAATGAATTTGTTAATCAGACTGTCATTTTCACAAAAAAAAAAGATTGAAAGAAGGACATCAAGTATAAATCTGGAATCTGGCATTAGGAATTGAGAAGCAAAACTACTTCGTATAGTAGTTTTTTCTACTTTCTTTTTTAGTTTCTCCTTGTTGAATTTACTTGTTGTAAAGTTTATTCGNCATTCCTAGTGGGAATTAAATGAATCTACTCAAATGAATTTGTTAATCAGACTGTCATTTTCACAAAAAAAAAAAGATTGAAAGAAGGACATCAAGTATAAATCTGGAATCTGGCATTAGGAATTGAGAAGCAAAACAATTTCGTATAGTAGTTTTTTCTACTTTCTTTTTTAGTTTCTCCTTGTTGAATTTACTTGTTGTAAAGTTTATTCGAAGAGTGTAATTTCAGAATGGATTACTATTNGAAGAGTGTAATTTCAGAATGGATTACTATTCCTTTCTCCTTTGTTATGTTACAGAGTAGTTTGAAAACTTAGTACTGAAGAACTAACTTGTTCGACGGAAGGTTTCCGACGTGAAGCTTTTAGTTAAGGATGAAAGAATTGAATCTAATTTTCCTCTTGTTTGAACTTAAACAACCAACTGAACCTAAACTTTTGTTTTCTGTCCTTTTTCGGTATGCATGACGATGAGGCTTGGTTTTGTCAAGGGCTCTTCACTACTCTTCCACTTCATCCTTAAAATTTTGAATGTGTGTGTACACAGACAGAACAGGAGCAGTACCCAATTGTACCTTGAAACACTTGAAATTTACTATGGAGAGGCTCAAGGGTTATTGATGAGATGAGAGTAAATTTCGTAATTAGGATCAAACTAACTTACCTCTGTAGTCTTCTTCAAAATATAACCTTAAACAAATCAAATCAAAAATTAAAATACTATTATTCATGTTTATTCATAAATTTCACTTCCAAACCTACTTCATTTTCTGTTATTTGAATCAAATCATAAAGAGAAATTAAAATAACATACAAATATAAACCCACCTTAAGGCTTATGCTCTATTTATAGATTTTTTAAGACTTATGTCTTGTTTATACTGACTAGNAATATAAACCCACCTTAAGGCTTATGCTCTATTTATAGATTTTTTAAGACTTATGTCTTGTTTATACTGACTAGAAATGTTTTATGCAAATTTTATAAAAAAAATAAAGTTGACCCAAATTTTAAAATAAAAAAAATTTTTTTTTTTCTATCCATGAATCAAAAAGTTTTCATCGTATATCACAACCTGTGATAATTTAGGCACTGGTGAGACACTTTTTGACGTAAAACGCTTTTATTTTCAACTCAACTTCTATGCTTCCGGAATCCTTAACGAATTCTTTTTTTTTTTTGAAATGCAAATGCATCAACAACCAGTAGACATTATTCAAACTTGACATAAAAAACGGTGGGATTTGAAAGTTATGTTGAATAGGTGCATCAAGCTTATAACTTACTTGACAAGAAAAATTCATTGAAAAGAAATATAAAACGGTTGAGACTATCCTTAAATTACACCTGGTAGGTTTTATTGTTTCATTCTGTTGAGAATGAATGTTATATATTCCCATTAATTCAAGGTCACTTCATATCCTTTTCCACCAAACTTAACTTATACTTTACAACTCGCGGCACAAGTTTTTTGAAAAAAAAAAATAAAATAAAAAAAAATAAGATAAAATTTTTTTTAGCCTGTAACGATTAATTCATCACTTTAGCATCTTCATCTTCCTCATCATCTCACCCGGAGCTAGATAGGTTTAAAACGGTTGAATATTTATTCATACGAAAAACTTGTACCTTGAACACAAAAAAGGTATAAACCGTTTTCATAGAATTCTGACAATGACAACTTTAGTCTGTGATTTTGACAGACATGGAATGAGTCTAAGACATTTTTGAGTCTTTTACATAATTATTAACTCATTGCTCTTAAGGAAAGTTGGACCAATTAAGATATCAAAGTCAACAGTATGCTAAAATTGAAGTTTTGACTTTTGCTCTCTCTTCACATGACATGATGATGATGACGGAAGTAAATCTAGCATTACGTCCAACCTTATAATTTCTAATAATTCCGATATGGACTTTTTATTTTTTGAAAAGTAAATTTTATTTACATAACATCAACTTTTTCTTATTATTTCATAGCACGAGGATAAAAATTGGGAAATGTAAGGTAAAAATAAATATTGTAGACGAGTCGTAGGGTGGTTGTAAATAATATAAAATTGAGTCTCACGTTTATTATTATTATTGACTGTTGTTAGAATTGCATTGTGTGCATTACTAGCCCGTTTCCGTGTCTAAAACTTTCACTTTGAGAAGAGAGACAGAGTATAGACTAGCTTTCATCGTCAATGCCCACCGTATTATCGATCCCCATCCTCAGACTATAATTCCTAGATGCATCTTTCTCTTTCTTACCATCAGAAAAAGAAAACAGACTTTCACTTTTTCACCACACACTTTCTTTTTATAACTATCTTCCCCACCCTCAATTCTTAATACCAAAAAATCATTCCTCTTCATACTCTCGCACTTTACTTTCACTTATAATTTTATATCTATTTCCTACTCATTTTAATTTACTATTGCTTTATTTTAGATCCATTTCCTTTTCCTTTATAAATCCTCTACCTCAATATNGATCCATTTCCTTTTCCTTTATAAATCCTCTACCTCAATATCTCTTTATTCTCGTTTAGTTCATTTTCATTATAGTTTTATTCTCTTTTCCTTTCCTTTTCGTCTTCCGTTTTCATTTTCCTTCATTTCAGTTCCTTTTCATTTTATTTGCTAGAAAAAAAAACACTCTCTCATCCGGCACTTTTCAGAAAGTTTGGAAAACGGAAGGCTTAATTATTAGCTAAAAANTCTCGCACTTTACTTTCACTTATAATTTTATATCTATTTCCTACTCATTTTAATTTACTATTGCTTTATTTTAGCTCCATTTCCTTTTCCTTTATAAATCCTCTACCTCAATATCTCTTTATTCTCGTTTAGCTCATTTTCATTATAGTTTTATTCTCTTTTCCTTTCCTTTTCGTCTTCCGTTTTCATTTTCCTTCATTTCGGTTCCTTTTCATTTTATTTGTTAGAAAAAAAAAAACACTCTCTCATCCGGCACTTTTCAGAAAGTTTGGAAAACGGAAGGCTTAATTATTAGCTAAAAAGNAAAAAAAAACACTCTCTCATCCGGCACTTTTCAGAAAGTTTGGAAAACGGAAGGCTTAATTATTAGCTAAAAAGCGTCGTAAGAAATATAAAAAGTTTGTGACAATGATTTGACAGCCAATTCTCCACAATTCCCTTCAACTTTCACTCTCCTGGTGAAAGCTTCCATTGTTTTTCGCTCTCTAAATTAATGTCAATTATGATTATCAGAGTTTATGGGCTAGGAAAAGACGGATGAAAATGAAAGGAAATAACCAAAAATCCCTAGTTATAGGAAACTGCCAAAAAGTTTTCTCTTTTGCTAATAATGGTAACAGATTGCGTCTCTTCTGGCTCACCAAGTGAGACTCAATCCCAACTTTTTAGTTTCTGAAAACTTAAGTCTTTTGGGCTTATTAGCCTACCCACTTCCAGGACCAATGACTCCAACGCCTTCTTAAAATGTTACTTGGGTTTAAGTCGAGAAGCTTATTACTCCTTTCTCAACTCTCAGCACAAGACACACTCAAAATTGGCAAGATTTGGCAAAAAAAAAGAAAAAAAGATGCTCCTCTACTCACTCAATCCTCTAGCCTCTAATTCTCAATTTTCATCACCACTAAATTTTTTACGTGCTGAAATTTTGTGGCAGACAAGCCCTAATGACAATGAGTTTTAGACTAAAAGTTAATTAATCTACGACATATCACGTCTTGAACTTAATAATAGAGACCAAAACCCTCCACTTTCACCAATGTACTTATTTTAAGCTTTTTATACTCATGATGATATAGGGAACTCAGATTTTACCACCTTTACTCTCCATAGGAAAAGGCCTCTCGTTTCTCCTAATTGGAGAAACTTGGAACATTTANCAGATTTTACCACCTTTACTCTCCATAGGAAAAGGCCTCTCGTTTCTCCTAATTGGAGAAACTTGGAACATTTAGACCTTTCCCTTCTAATTTCTCAACGTTCACTATAATGTAACATACTACTTTTTTTAGATTATTTATAAACTTATATTAAAAAAAATAAGTTTTTTTTTGTTTGATTTGAAAATAAAATTAAGATTGGAAATCAAATTTTATGTAATTTGGNTAAAAAAAATAAGTTTTTTTTTGTTTGATTTGAAAATAAAATTAAGATTGGAAATCAAATTTTATGTAATTTGGATACTGTGTGTGAGGTTGAAAGGATGAAATGAAAGTTTGTTGGAATTGAGAAAAAATCCTAGGATAAGGACACAGCAAGGGGTTTCCTACTTTCTCCTGCTTTCACTCTGAGTCTGTTTTTAAACTTTTGTTGGAGTGGTGTGAATGAGGGGAAATTCTAGTTTTACTCAAATGATGGAAATGAATTTTAGTTTTTTGGTTTCTGATTTGATGCCTGAGAGAGTGGTAGAGAAAGTGAAGGTTTGTATGGGAGAGTGGGAGTGTATCCATTGTGAATGCATTGGATNAGAAAGTGAAGGTTTGTATGGGAGAGTGGGAGTGTATCCATTGTGAATGCATTGGATATCGGAGGAGAGGATGAAGTCGGGCTTTCTCACCACTTTACTTGTAACTTTCTCTGCTCCTGAATAAGGAGAAAGTCGTTGAGTAGTTAGTAAGGACTAGTCTCAGTCTATTCGATCGATATCCTCTCTATAGTACGAATATAACTAAATTTTCATCTCAACCACTTTTACCACACCTACTCCTTCCCTAACTTTAACTTACTCATTTTTTAAACTTACACTTTCACTCTCCATAAAAAACTATTTTCTTATGTCTTCCACTCATTTCCGCCTCTTCGTCAGTCGGCACTTACTTTCTCCGCCAAAAAAAAAAAAAAAAACTCTTTCAAACTTAACCCTTTAGATTGTTTCAAACTTTAATCAGATTTCCATTTCCTGACGCTTTGTTATTGCACTCACTACTCATCCCTATATGAGTATCATTTACAGACTCGTTTCTAGGTTTTATATGTCTTTAATTGTATCAGGTAGAATTTAATTGAATTGAGACATTTTGGCAACATTATGAGTTGAAATGATTGTNAACTCTTTCAAACTTAACCCTTTAGATTGTTTCAAACTTTAATCAGATTTCCATTTCCTGACGCTTTGTTATTGTACTCACTACTCATCCCTATATGAGTATCATTTACAGACTCGTTTCTAGGTTTTATGTGTCTTTAATTGTATCAGGTAGAATTTAATTGAATTGAGACATTTTGGCAACATTATGAGTTGAAATGATTGTNATGTCTTTAATTGTATCAGGTAGAATTTAATTGAATTGAGACATTTTGGCAACATTATGAGTTGAAATGATTGTTATTTGGATTCTTTATGTAATATGTATGAAAATTATTTCGTTATTTGAGGTAGTAGTTAGTTAGCTACTAACACACACGAACCTTCAACCACATGTCATTTTATTTGCAAAAAGTTTACCACAGTTCTAACCAAGTTTGGGTTAGAGTATGGCCAAAATCCTTTTTCTGTTACAACAGAAGGTATCATAAATCAAGAACCCAATGAGAGTGTATAGTTGAAAGCTGATTAACAAACAGAGACTATGGGTTACAGTAAACTAGAATTGGCATGAAGAGAAAACTTTATTTTTTTTTTTTTTTGCAAAATGTTGAAGAGTGAAAGTAAGAGGAAATGAGAGTTAGGAGGGTTAATGAGGCATTCACCTCTCTAGGACTATGGGAATCATGGATATGTTGGATTTTGTTACGAGAGTTTACGAATTTAACAAAATTTTGAACTCTACTACATGTGTTGAGTTGGCAGATTTTTGATTAGTTTAATGAACTCAATTGAAGGCAGAGTAAATTAATAGCTGTATTTGAACTGAAGAGTAAAAAAAAAAGTTTGAGACCAGGTTAATGGATTTGATAAATTCAAACTAATTCAAAATTATTTATTGTTTAAGCTTTCATAGAAGACTTTGGAAAAATTGTATTGGAGATTTTATAAAGTTCTTTTTAGTAATATTAACTGTATAAAATAAAATGACATCAGGTTTTAATTTATTAATTTTCATTTTATAAATTTGCGTTCAAGAAANGGCTTTGGAAAAATTGTATTGGAGATTTTATAAAGTTCTTTTTAGTAATAATTAACTGTATAAAATAAAATGACATCAGGTTTTAATTTATTAATTTTCATTTTATAAATTTGCGTTCAAGAAATATATGAAAGTGACGGCTCATTTATAGATTCTTTTAAAATGACTTTGAGGGGTTGAAAATAAGAAAATAAAAATTGGAAAGTCTCACATTTTGCTTGATTCTGTGTAAAAGAAAGTCTAAGTTGAAGAGAAGTTGAGTGTTAGGCTAATGTGATTTCCTAATTACGCCTTTCTTCCACTTTCTCCAACCCACAATTTGATTTCTACAGGAAATTTTCACTTTTGAAGATACCGCTCATTCAATTTGAACAAAAAGAAGAACCCAATTCTTGTGGTTTATACCTCAGTTCTCAATTACGCTTCATTTCTCTCATATAATCTCATTTTGGAGATATTTTTTTACTTTTATTTCATTGATTTCATGACTCCATCAATCTCATAAGCATCTACATGATGGAAAAGTAAATCAAAATCGTTATTATTACATTATTTTCTCAAGTCGGCAGGTGTGAGAGGAGGATATAATTAGGGCAACTTGGGTTGGTCCACCTATCTAAACAATTCTTGACAAGAGATGTGATGGATTTATAAGAATAAAGTTAACCCTTACAGTCCTGTATTTTACCCCAACCCAAATCCGAATAAATAATTACATATGCAACGAAAGCATCAACAAAATCTTCAAAAGTACACAGAATGTCAATTATAATTCAACAACTCGTGTTTGTTTATTTTTTTTTCTCAATCACTATTGAATTCTCCCATATGTCCAAAACAAATTGTTAGCCCGATGAGATTCAAAATCAGCTGAGAGAGTTGGGAAAAATGAATAAGTTGTAAGCNTTTCTCAATCACTATTGAATTCTCCCATATCTCCAAAACAAATTGTTAGCCCGATGAGATTCAAAATCAGCTGAGAGAGTTGGGAAAAATGAATAAGTTGTAAGCTATCTGGTGTCTCTCAAGTAGAGAGAAAGTATTGAAAGGTAAATATGCAAAACTAACGTAAATTGTATTTTCTAGCTACACTACTCAACGATCTACTATCATTTCTTCCGGTTGAGAAACTGCTCAAAGACTGTGAAATATTGACTCATATTATTCACCCGGCAAAACTCTGACTATGAATTTCTTTCACTTATCCTCAGTTTTAAAAAATAACCTTATTGTAAAAAATATATGTATATTATTCAATTTTTCTAAATAGAATTAGGCGTTAAAGCGAGCTTATAAGCTCGCTTCCTTGAAGATTTCAGTAGAAATAGTGACAAAAGGTTTAAATCTTTAGTCATATTATTGACTCCTTTCCTAATGCTGTCATTTCCACAAACATCAGTTCTCAAACTTTTTTTTTTGGTGGTTCCTCCTCCCGTTGAGGTTGAGAATATATATTGGTTCATTCATATGGATTAGGTCACCGTCACCCAAAAAAGCACCAGCCGGGTTTTAGAGAAATTTTATTATTAAATCTCTAGAGAGTTGAAAGAGCAACGGCAGAAAATTTTGAACACATTTTCTCCCTGTATGAGTGAAAATAATTGAAAGACGAGATCCAAAGAAAAGCCAGGTGTGTCAAGTCATCTGTCACTTCAACTTAATTCCATTTTATCACATGTCTCAACTCAAGTCTTACATTTTATAATTATATTTCCCTCCTTTTTCCTCTACTAATTACTACACAATTTTAAATGTTGAGCGAAAGAGCCTTTGAGGAGTAGAAAAAACAATACCTTAAGAATCATTTGAGTAATAATGAATAAGACAATTTGATTTATTAATCATTTTAGTCCTAGATGAGTGGACAAATACGAACCTGTAATACATACTGCTTTCTTCTTCTTTTTCTAGAGGCAGGGATTGAATATATATTTAAAATGAAAACCAAGTGGTCCATTACATGAAAAGGCTCACTTTGAATAGTAATTCTCACTGGGTATTAAATTTAGAGGACTTTTAGAATAAGTGAGCTTAAATTAAATAACATTGACTCCTTTTTCTCATTTTTGGCATACTANTTAAATTAAATAACATTGACTCCTTTTTCTCATTTTTGGCATACTAAATCTGGTCTAAATAATATAACTTTTTGTAAATTTTCTCTTGTTTTGTAAATGATAATAAGAGAATTGAGATTATTTTGAGTCTATAGAGTAGGAGAGTTTGAAGAGAAAGAGGGATAAAAGAATCTTTTATTTTACGAGGAGTCGTTGTGCAATGGAGCAAGGGATGTTANTTTTGAAGAGAAAGAGGGATAAAAGAATCTTTTATTTTACGAGGAGTCGTTGTGCAATGGAGCAAGGGATGTTAGTACCATAATAAATATAAAACCATCATCAGGGACTTGGAATAACTACAAACAAATATAGCTATGCTATATTAAAGAAACATCTAAAAAATACAAGACTATTTCAACCCTTTTCTTTAATTTGAATGCATAATAAACATGCCAAAAATATTGTGGTTTTTGTTTATGTAGCGGTACTATATAGTTCCTTTTTAAGGGTTGAAAGACTTCAACTTTATGAATCTCAAGGGATTCAATCACCGTCAGTAGACAAAAACTGGAATTCCCTCTACGAACCTCTTTTGCAATTTTATAATACATCCGAGAGCTAATTTTTGTAGTAGTATGATTAGCATTTCTTTTTTGTAAAAAAAAAAAAAAAAAAAAAAAAAAAAAAAAAAAAAAAATAAAAAAAAAAAAANCTAATTTTTGTAGTAGTATGATTAGCATTTCTTTTTTATAAAAAAAAAAAAAAAAAAAAAAAGGAAGAAAGAAAAGAATTAAATAAATAAAAATTCTCAGCGAAATGAACAAAATATCTTTTTTTTTAGTTTGAATGATTCTGTAGCCGAATAGTGTAAAATTTTCTATTCAAATTTTAACCCTTTCACTAAGAGGAGTTTAGAATTAGCCCCTTTCTCGTTTCTTTCAAGTTAAGTTGTCATCATGTTGAAAGTGAGACTAATAATATGCTAAATGTAAACAAACTTTCTGTCAAGTGCCTTCTTGTCAAATGAATAGGGAGACTTTGGTTATTTTTTTGAAGACAAGTCTCAAGAGTCTTGAAAATGAGTCAAAGTCACCAGAGAGAAAGTCCTCGACTTTTGAATCTTTTAGAATATGCATGTTCCGTTTATTCATTTCCTTTCCCTTCAAAGCAAAACGTGAAGGAACTGTTTCTGTCGTTTGCTCTTCAGGATAGAGCGGAGTGTACCAAAAAAAAATATTTTTTTTTTGAAGAGGTTGGAGACTCCTTGTGGAGAATTTTATTTAAAATGCATATAAATGTAGTTCCAAGGAGAGAAAGTGAGAGAGAAAACTAAATAGAAATAGAAATATCTGAGTAGCAGGAAGAGGAGTTTGTAGGATTCTGTTTGGGTGGAGAGGGGGGCCTTGAAAGCCTGGGTTGGACTTTTTCTGAGGATGGTCTAGATATAAAAGTAAATGGGTTTTCTCTATGGAAGAGAAAGTAGAGAGTCTTCGTCTTGACGTCTGCTAACTACAAAAACTTAAATAGGATATTTACCTTTGTATCTTTACTTTCTTTGAGGTAGAAAGTGAAGGTTTTAGCCATGGTTTAAGAGGATCAAGATATAGCCCATTCTAAGGTTTAAAGGTAAGCAATCAAAATGGGAAAATACCAACAGAATTTAAGCTTTCTCTTCTTTTACCTTCCTCTTACTATTTTACCTCTAGTTTGAATCAAAAAAAAAAAAAAAATAAATTACAGAGTTCTTCAACTTTTTTCTATATCCTCTTTCTCTACTTTCCTCCTCCCCTCACTCTCACCCTCTCCCTATTTTGTTATTAAATGACAAGGTTTATTAGTACTATTGATTGAAGGTGTCAAAGCCAAATTCAACTTTCATACTACTATAACTAATTCATCTGAAGAACCTTCCTAATCTTCTTCACAATGACTAAAAAAATAAGACGAAAGAGAGAAGAATGAGGACTAAAATTTCGTTTTCCCCCAAAACCCTTTGATCATTCGGCTCTAAATTTGAAAATAAGAATAAAGGTGTGGGAATGATGTGGGAGAAGAAAAACTATTACTCATCCTGTATAAACTTAGTGGTATTTTATGCAGCTCTAAGGATTGTTATGATGTGATGGAAAGAAGAGCTGAAAGAGAAAGTGGAGAAAGCAGTAAATTTTTTCTTTTCTTTCTTGAGTCTTAGTTTTGAGTCTATTCCTCCTATTATTTAAGGTAGGGCTTACGTCTCTTTAGATTTTTTGGGTTAGGAGACCAAGACAACACCCATGGATACGAAAATCCTTGAGAAAGTGATGTAATTATACAGACTCAAGATTAATAATGGATCTCTTAGTTTTGTGATTTGTTGGAGTGTGGCTGTTATTGCGAGGGATAAAAATTCGTAATAAAATTCATAATATAAAAATCCAAATGCAAGAGTATAATTTTGTTGGTTAAAGTTATTTAAGTCGGATGTGGTTTGAGAAAGTTTGGGGTGTAGTTTGAGTGCTACGACAGGTATTAATTTATTAGTAGAAGATGGATGGCGGTATGGTTTCTCTCTGTGGACTAGACTGTGGTCTATCCATCTTCCCATTGTCTCTATCATTATTCCTTTATTACTACCAACTACAGTCCACTACCACTAGCTTTACAAAACTTTTAAAAGACAGACTCGAGCTTTTACTTTAGATGGACATTTACTACGTTCACAACGGTTTACTCAAATCCAAACAGAACCAGCCGTTTCCTTCTAATTAAATTATGACCTCCTACTCCTCACCACTTCTAACAAAATACAATTCCACATTTTGACTACTGTATTTCTACTACAATATCTAACTCTATGGAACTAGAGAACAATCAAGATCAGATTTTATAGTTCCAAACAAATAAAGAAACCACCGCTTTTTTTCCCAAATTTACGACCCTCTCTCTATGTCCTTTACTGACCAAAAACTGACGTGACATGGCATGGGATAGACATGATCTTCATCAATCTCTGCTTTAGTTACTTAACCCACAAAAACTGACTTTTCTAATAACATAAAGTCAGCTAGTCATAAAATATAAGTAGTGTTAAATTAAAAGCGTCAAGTAACCATCAACAGATTTCCCTTATATGACCAGACATTACGAGTTTACTCCAAAATTGGTACAAAATGAGATTATTATGTTCGAAATTTTTTCATCCCTCTTACAACATCTAGTCTTACTCATAGAGTATTTTTTTTTTATGAAAAAAAGAAGTTTGTACGAAAATGTTTTATTCTTCAACAGCATGAATTACCAATAGTTTTTAAAATCTTGCTAAATTTTAATGTTAGACGCTATTTAGGCTTTTTAGAAAAACAGTTAAAAATATTTAATTCGGAAAGAGGTAGTGATTCTCTTTCTAACAAGTCGTGATGATGTCGAGAAATTACCCTGCAAGCGAATTTTACTTTTTTTTAACCCTTCTCTTTGGAATTTCTTATGCAAATATGGTATTTTTCATAAGGTGATACTGGCAATGTTAAATGATCATAAATTCTCCTTACAAGAATCATTGTTATTAACTCCGTCACGGTTTTGAAACCAAAAAAATTTTTTATTTTTTGAGATGAGATATTATGGCCAACCCGTGCGTATTTTATGGAATAGTTTATTATTTATTTTATTGCAAAAGTGTAGTTAGAGTAGATAAAGTAAAACCTATTGTTTGATTGTATACCATGAGAGAGATGAGGAGCGTAAAGGTGTGTAAAACGGAAGAATGGACTATTAAACCTCTAAATAATTTGCATTAGGTTTTGGATGACATAACGTAAAATATGAGAGAGTGGTTAGATAATTCCGACTATGAATCCTCAGCGATAGAGTAGTACTTGTAAGAACCGAGGAAATCCTTATATTCTCTACAAATCCTATTAACATACTTATGGGGTCTTCATCAGGATTAAATCTTTGAGACCAAGATGAAACTCAAGGACCAAAAACACTAAATATTCACAAATCCCATGTTATGGGACGGTCCAAAATCTCATCTCCACAAACTTTGACTACATTTTCATTTTATTTATCTACCTTTCACTCTTTTAATCTCTTTCGAATAATTTTAAACCTTTTTTTTTGTCTGGAAAAAAAATTTATAAATATTGGAATAGTATTCTTACCCACGGACAGCCGAGTTGATGAGAGTTATAAACTCTTTATACGTCCGTCTGTTCTCTGTTGTCAAATCAAAAAGGGTTAAGTTTTTTATATAGCCTTTACTTTAGGTATATATAAATATCAGTTTAGAATATGCAATTGTAGGATAACAATGGAAAGACCCCTTTGCCCAAAAAATGGTCTGTTTTTGGTTTACTGAGAATCTTTTCTGGGATCGCTTACCCTTATTAAAATTGAGCTTGACATAGAAACCTTGAATACAAAGTGGACAAATGGAAGCCATACGACTACCAAAACCTCTAAATTTCTATTCATCTAGGCAATTTTGACTTTGTGTGAATTGATAGAAAGCGGAATATGACAATTAAACAGATCTGTCCATAGGGAACAAACCCCATCAAGAATTTTTGTCTATAATATACTAAACAACGGAACAGAATGGATCTGCTTAGTAGAAAAAAAAAAGGATTATTTTTTCTAAATGAAAATGGACAATGAGAAAGGGTTGTTAATTCACTTTGAGGAATTTGGAATAATTTGTGCCAGAGATTTCCCTTGTCAAGTCGAAAAATGAATCACTCCGACTACCGTTCCACTGAGGTGGGGGAGAATAGGGTTAAGTTAATCCAAGAGCTCCAACCTCAGCACAATGGCAAATGTCAGTCAGAAAAGAGTAGAATACATAATTAATGCAAATTAAGGGATTTGACACTCACTGCTTCTCACTGAAACTGAGAGGTAGATTCTTTGGTCTCAAATATGTCAAAATGGATGAAGAGTGTCGAGAAAAAAAGTATTAATAGGAGATTTCTGAATTTTAGAATCATCTTCATCTCTCACAAACTCCACCTGGAATCCTACCAGCTCAAAAATACTCATTCATCATCCCGTTTCAGAGATGATCGTGTCAAGTTGAGACAAATTTTACACAATCCGGATCCAAAGGAAACTAATTGAATTTATAAAACAGGCTTTACTGGAGATTTTTTTTTTTTTGATTCCCAGTCCCACCGGCACCGTATTTCTGGACCACTCCTGAGAGATTTGTTACCTAGAGCACCCACCAGTAGACTTAGGTGACTGGTAAACAATAGACCTTTACAAATTCATGTTAAAAAACAACACGGACGAGGTGTCTTGCCGAGTATTTATGTTCCATTGTTTTTTTTAGAGTACATCTGAGGCCCATTTGGACACAATCCTAAAGTCTTCTTGGAAATTTTCTGTTTAGTTTTAGTTCATTTCAAGAATTTGATTCTATAAGACTTCTGTAAACAGTTTTTTTTATTTTATAGTTATAATGTCCGATATATTTTACGGTAATACGTACGTACAGACAAGTTTAAAAATTGTATGAATGTTTGCTTGTAAAATTATAATTATTAAATGTCTCGTTGTCCGCGGTTAATAATTAGTTAATTGCTTACTCACCGCTTTGCGATTGGATCTTTATATTGCTTAACCCTTTGATTAAACATAGATGAATATGAAATTAATAATTCACTCTCATCAAAAAGTTCTTACAGAACAGACTTACTCAGTACCTCTCCTTATTACTGGCTATCACTCCAAGTTGACTGACATGACCCAAGAACCCAAATCCATTTCTCAGTGTCCACCTGTCAGAAGTAGAGAATGAAGAAAAGTGGACTTCCACTGATTTCCTTATTACATCATTCAACAAGAATCATTTATCCACGGTGTATAGCTAAAGTGTATCCATTGGTTGAGATCTTGTTAGCTTGTTAGTTGGTATTGGTGGGATAGGTCAAGGAAAAGACCTTCAGGTGTGTAGTTTCAAAGTCAACAACTACAGGGGATTGAGAATTATTAGAAGAAGAGGTATTAAACAATTACTTTTATATACAAAAGCTTAAAATTGAAGGGTTTGAAGGCCTCGGGCTTAGATTACGAATTCAGTTGTCGTTTTTTTAGGACATGAACCCTTGAAGGGAGCAAGTGGAAATATGATATGTTCGATGATGTGATGGGAATGGAGGAGACACGGAATCCCATCATTTTAATAACCAATTTTCCCGCGTACATTTATTTTCAATCAGATTTAAGGTGTAAAGTGTCAGCAGTTCGGTGGTTAAAATTTTTTTTTTTTTGATTTTGTCTAGAAGGGTTAAATTTCAAACTTAAATGTTAAACTTAATGAAAATATAGTGAAATTCCAAAAGTTCCGTGGTTGTTAGGTTGAAGCATTATTACTCAACAACTACTTACGATTTCTGTCAACTGCTTTTTGTGACAAGGTTACCAAGAAAAATTTTTTTTGTATTTTTTGCCATTTTACTATCCAAAAATAGAATGTTACCCTAAAAATCCTTGTAAAATCTGAGGAGGTGTAGAAGGTAGTACTGAAATGTAATATCCTCTGAAGTAGAGATATACCGGAACTTTCTTTGAGTTATTCATGAAAGTCATAAGTTCAACTGGAGAGAGTTTAATGATCTTTTGAAGGGGAAGGGCAAGTACATATTGTATACAAAATACTTAACCAAAGTCCTGGAGTTTCATCACCAGTAAATAAAATTTTCAGAACCCAACACGACATAAGATTTTCTCCCCTTCTTTTGTAACCCTGTAACAGTAAAATTTATGTCTTTTTGCTGAGATGATACATTTGTTAGATGAAGGCTGAGTTTGCAATAATACCAAGGGTAGCTTGTCGTCATGTAGCTTGTCCTCGTGCTTCTACGCCAGGGTATTATGTATACTTAGACCTTATAACATTTCCACAGCTCCTACAAACTTATTACATCTAATATATTACAATAAATGATGAAAAGTGTTTCGATTTATTTTTTTCTAAAGGGAGAAAGGAGGGGAATAAGAAACAGGAAGTAAGCGAACACGGACACTTGGAGCGGTGAAAGAGTCCAGAACCAGGACCAGAACCCACAAGAACAGTGGGGTAAAGAAATAATAATGAATGATGTGATCTTGAACTTTGGAAACTGCTGAGCAGAATGATGATGATGTAGTTAACAAACTTTACCAATAGGAAGTAATGACCGTGTCATCCCCCGACCATTTTTCTTGGCTAAAATTTCATGTCGATCAAAACACCGTAGGTTAAGGAGGAGTCGGGCTTTGACCCTGGAACTTTCACTCCCGGACTTTGATCCTTACACACTCACAAAAAAAAATTATTTTTTTAGACCCGTTCTTTGGTAAGAGTCCTTATGAGTTTTTTTTTATTTTTGAGTCAAAGTCGCTTGGGGGTTAAAATTTGTTGGGTGCAAGAGTCCTAAATTTGTACCCGGTTATCAAGGTTAGTATAGAGAAATTATGAATTCTGTACACCCTGACGTGACTATTGATTTTCGTTCATGCCGTGGGATAGCTCTTTCGATTTTGTTGATTTTTGGCAATAGGTTTGAATTAAACGATTAGAGTCCAAAATTAAAAAAAAAATTTGATCCTTTTGCTAGTAAAGAAACCTGTAAGTTATAAAAACTTTGATGATGTGTACTGAAAATGATTGTGTAAGTGAGGACTACTACGACTGATGGAAACAGTGTACATGATGGTGGTGTTGGAAGTTGAGCTTCAGATGAGATGTCAAATTCCTCCACAGCATCTGTAGCCGATTTATCATTGACATTTTAAGCCCTTTCTGTACTCGTTTTTTCTTTTCCAAAATTGAAATGGCTTCCTAAGAACATGAAACACATGTCGCTAAATACGTTCTTCGGAAAGACCCGTGAAAAAGGGATATTTAAAAATACAAAACGGAAATTAGTGTTTTTTTTTCCTTCTGTTTTTACACTTTTTTTTTGGGACTCGACTCAAATGATCCGAAACTGGGAGGGGTATTTTTTCGGAGAAGGTTTGTTGTGGGTAATTAAAATATTTTACATAAATCCTTCTACATCTTGGCAAGATTAGCTAAATTTTGATCCATTTAGAAACAAATCTTTCAAGAAGTATAACTAATGGAACATTCAGGGGCATCTGGGTAATAAAAAAAAAATAAAAATATTTCTATTCTCATTTCAATGCATTTTGCCAATAATAATTGTATTTTTAAGGTGGGGCACTCTATTTCCGTCTTCACTTTACGAAAAAGTAAATAAAATTAGTCAGATAATGGAAACGTAAACGAAGAAATGGGCAATTGAAGAAGACAATGGAGAGGATTTTGTTGTAATTTATGAGAAAATTAAAACAAAANTGAAGAAGTATAACTAATGGAACATTCAGGGGCATCTGGGTAATAAAAAAAAATAAAAAAATTTCTATTCTCATTTCAATGCATTTTGCCAATAATAATTGTATTTTTAAGGTGGGGCACTCTATTTCCGTCTTCACTTTACGAAAAAGTAAATAAAATTAGTCAGATAATGGAAACGTAAACGAAGAAATGGGCAATTGAAGAAGACAATGGAGAGGATTTTGTTGTAATTTATGAGAAAATTAAAACAAAACAAGCAGGTTCAATTACACTAACTCAGAGGAAATAGTCAAGATTTATAAATTATGGGTTAAAATATTACCCTGATTCTTCCATTAAGAGCCTAAATTCTTCATGCTTACTGAAACTAAAAAAAGACAGCAAAAAAAAATTAACTGAAATTCGACAAAGTTACTATAACCAATGGACACGTGGGTTTTATTAATTTGGAGCCACCCATTAGGTTTAAATCTAATAAATGTAAACTTCGTATTCAACAAATTCCACCTTATAAACCTGTTTCACCTGTGTGTTTTTTTATTTATTTTATCTAATGCATAATTAATACAAAAAAATTTTTATTGTTAATTACAGGCTTTCTCATAAAAACATGTCTCATTGGACTCTTTACAGCTAATTAAAAGCCAAAGTGAATAATTTCTAAGGGCCCCTGGGGTAGTCGGTTTCGGTATAAATTTCGGTATTGCTTCGTACGTGAATCTCCAACTCATTTTTTCAGTGATGTATCATAGTAATAAGAATCTATAGTATGAAAGCATATGTCTCTTCCATGTACGCTATGATTATCTCCCCATGAAATCTTCCCTCATTGAATTTCGGAAAAGAATAGGTTATTTTCTTCCTGTTTACTTTATTTACAAATTATAGGGGAGATACAAGGAATCATGATTAGAATTTGTCAATAATTACCAACAACCTGGTAATAACCAAATAAAACAGAACCCTGTTTTTCAGCAAATGTTTTAAATTATATCTACCTGGGCTTTCAGCTTGTTTAACTAACTTCATCTTGCTGAAAATGAAATTGCTTTCTTGTTAGTTTGAACTCTGGTTTATTTTATTGAGAATATGAAAGACAGGTAATTGGTATTGGAGGTATTTGTAATTGTAATCAATTTATTAAAAGTTCATACAATGGAAGAATAACAAAGGTTTTGGAAAGAAAACAAAAGGTTATATTAAATTTGAAATTCTGTGAAATGAGCAATAGTCACAAAATAACGTTGTGTATTGAATAAAATCATTTTAATACACAAGTTTATTATTTCCCATCTTTAGGATTCGGCAACATGGAAAGCATGAGAATTGGCAACATGGCAATTATCCTGTAAACCACTTAACTTTCTAGGGAGAAATGTAAAATTTGTATAATTCATCAATAATTTTTACATAATTTGTTTTTTCAAATTAAAAAAAAAAAAAGAATTAAAATTTTCTATATTTATAATCAATCCCCCCGTTGGTCTTGTCCTATCCATTTAAACTAAACTAGAACAATGTAAAATTTGAAACAATAATAATTGTTTTTACCCGTAAATAAAATTCATTAGTGTTGGGCAAAAACAAAATCTTAAACCACATTGAAGAACTCCCCCCGCCTCATCATCATCATAACCATAATTTGTAGCTAATTTATGGTTATTAAACCCTATTGTTGTGTAGTCAACTTTAAACATTTTAAAAGTTAAGTAAACTGTTTTATACGTTCCGTCGACATTAGGAATGAGTATTAGGTAATACAACGACGGGAGGCTAAAACAATGGGATGATTCCTCTGGGGTAATAACATTAAGGTGAAAGAGACAAGAATTTAAATGTGCATCTCAACGCACACGGGACTTAAGTACACATATTTCTCATTGTTTTATTTTTTCGTTAAAAAAAAAGGGTAAGAAAACGAGTCGGTTGAGTTTTTGGGTGCTTTTTTGTTTAAAAGCCATAATTAACTCTTTTGGACTATGTTGGGCAATTGTTTTTAACTGTCTTAGCAAAAGTATTTTAAATTAAGGAGACAGGTCTAGTTTGAAAGGGTTTGTTTTTGAATATGGAAGGTGTTGTAGTGGAAAGGACGGGTTGAGTGAGAGTGGAATAAAGTAAATTTCATAAGAGGGTGGGGTTGGGGTGAGAAGAGGGTTAATGACTGGAGTGGTGGTGTGAGTAGAGTTTTGGTGTTCCTCATAATCTTTTTGTTGGGATATGAAAGTCTTATGGATCATTAGACTAATGGAGTCTTTATGTAAAGTGTTGATTGTTCTCCAACCACGGAAACCCTGGAAATACACTGGAATGGCTCATAATGTCTGATATCATCTTATGTACCCTACACATGACATATGACACACCTAACCAGAACCGCTACATTTTTAACAAACTAAATCATATTTTCTTGCCCCGAATAATAACTTTATCTACGGTCCTCAGAAATAAGTTTATCAACAACCAGAACCCTTTTTATTTTTTTTTTTTGATTTCGCTCGGGAGAGAAAGTTAGTTGGTTGGGAATTATCTCCCTTGGTAAAAGTCTGAAGTTTTTTTGATGAAGTATACCCAATACTTCTTAAGCTAAGACCACACTCACAGAGCCGACGGCGAGCCTCTTTCGTTTGATCGCTCCGATGCCATACCAAAAATTAGTCGGCTCCAATGTGTCGAGCTATAAAAATGAGACGAAAAAGTGGAGCCATTCATCTTTTGGTTAGGGCCATACTAAAGAAATTCTTCGGATCCAAAGTGTCGAGCGATAAAAGTGAGACGATAAACTGGAGCCGATCACTTTCTTTGCCTATGCCATACCGGATGAAAAGTGAGACAGACGATGAAGTATCGGCACTAGATTTTTTGGAGTTGAACCAAGTCCACACCGGAATTTTTTATTCTTCTCTTTCGAATTCTCATTCATCTTCTGATCAGCATAGCGCTATGCTTGCCCTTGTCCACTAAATTTAAAACATTTTATTAGCAATTTGATTCCTTGCACTTCCACTATGTCATACCAAAAAGCCGACAACTCATCTGCTCCACTATCATCGTTTCACTTTGCTCGGTATGGTCAATTGAAAGAAAAAGTAGAGCCGACCAAAAGGCGACAGCTGGCGCTTGAACGACTAATTTTTATGACCCATTTTCTGGTATGGCATAGACGAAATTAATCGGAGCCGATCTTTTATCTGTTCAACTCCAAGTCATAGGCTACGGAGGTATGGCCCAAGCTTTAGATTCATTATTTGAAATTTCAAACCTGTTGTTTACCGATAGTAAATGTATTTTCATATTATTACCGGTGTGGTGAGTTATATATTTTTTATTAAGATCCAGGTAACCAAAAATTCGGCGCTTCAGAAAATTTAGTGGTACTAAAATTTTCCACTGGTCACTCCACATCCTCAGGGTTTAGAAAACTACGTGTTAAAAATGTACCCATTTATGATAAACAAAATCTGAACCGATTCTAAAACATTCATATTTCAAAAATTATATATGGTAAAACGGCCAACCTGAAATCAGAAATTCAGCGCTTGTAAACTTAACTTACTAATTGAAATTTACAATTTGTAAATTTTATTTTCATAATCACATTTATTTTCGTCGACATATCTTTTTGGTGCGGAGTTGTCGGCGACAGAATTTTTTGTTCCTTTTATTTTACACCGTCGGCGGTTCGGCTACGGGTCTTCGTGGAATATAATTAGGACTAAAAATTGTTTTTTTTTTTTATCTTTTTTTAAAAAACAAGAGAAAAGTTTTAAAAAACTTC
The DNA here is from genome assembly GCA_002738285.1 of Holacanthella duospinosa. Taxonomy (NCBI): domain Eukaryota; kingdom Metazoa; phylum Arthropoda; class Collembola; order Poduromorpha; family Neanuridae; genus Holacanthella; species Holacanthella duospinosa. The sequence goes on along the minus strand of NIPM01000085.1, from coordinate 484,519 downwards.
TCAATCAGTTCTCACCAAAGCACGTGGAAGCTAAACAAGAGTTTAATAATGTGCGTTCAAGTTTCACAAAGTAAATCGTAGGTTTGCATGTTAGCCGTTACTTTTCTAAGGATTCTAAAATGGGCTTTCAATTCGTAGGAAAACAACTACCTTTCACTTTCACTTGCTCAAAGAATTCTTTTTTTTTAATGGAACTGCGGTAATCCGACATAATATTTCAATCATATTCTTAGAGAAAGTTAATCTGAATCTTAATAAATTTTATCTTAATCCAATTTAAAGTCCAAACATGGTTGATTTGAGAGAATTTTCCAAAGAATAGATACTGACCTTTCCTTTGGGTGATGTGAGAAAATCCATTAGAAGATTCTTGATGGGTCTCTACCTTGTGTGGCTATTTGTTTTAATTTGGAGAACCTGAGTCCATGTTGGTTGCTAAACTAAGGGATAGTTAGAAAAGCCCTTTCTCCATTCTTCGCTATGCTTTCTCTCATTAATTTTCATTTACTTCCACTTAACTGGTTACTCTGTAATGACAATAGCACAACCAAGCAACAGCAGACTGTAGTCCAAGCAACTATGAAAAGACATCTTACCTCCTATTCTCTCTAAGGTTTCCAATTAAAATTATTATTCATCAGTCTATTCTTATAACTTTTAAGGATGAAACTGATGACAATGGCGACAGGGTTTGATGAGCTCCATTCTCATTGGCTCTCCTCATTCCAATGATAGGAATTGACTAGTTTCCTTCTCTTAACGCTTGTCTGATTACGAAAAGGGTGTTCACAACGGTGTCTGTAGAAAGATCTCATTCATTTCCGTTCTCGTACTGTTGCCATAGAGAAATAATTTCACTTTCACGCTAGGCTAAAAAAAAGTGATCTAGAAGTCATCTAAATGAGAAACTCTATCCAGACAGTGAGAACTCTTAACAATTATTTGTTAGTAGAACAAGAAAGACGAGAAAAAAAACGAATTTGTAACAATTAAATTACTAGTAGATTACTAGACGTAAAACGCCGATGAGGAATTTGAAAAAATTTCAGTCAAAACATAATTAAATTTACGAATAACTAGTTGANATAATTTCAGTCAAAACATAATTAAATTTACGAATAACTAGTTGAGATTCTTTAAAGGTCAGTGATGAAGTAGATTTCGACTACTTGTAAACTTTGTTTCGTAAAAAATTATAATTATTCAATTATTATTAGAATTTAAATTATTTAGAAAAGTAGGAGGTGGAAGGTTGGTGTTAGGCCGAAAGCGAAGCGTGAAAACAATTAGTTTGGAAGGTAAATTCTCTCTGAATTTATTATTTCCGTTTTCTCTAGAGTCCAAATAAACTGGAAGGATTTGTAAAAATGAGATTGATGGATTGATATGATAAGGATGGAAAACATAGAGTAGACAAAGTAATTCAAAAAACGGAAGGAGACAAAAAGTGTAAGAAAACAACAATAGAAGGAATCTGAGAGGCTCTTAAACCTTATTCTNAAAAAACGGAAGGAGACAAAAAGTGTAAGAAAACAACAATAGAAGGAATCTGAGAGGCTCTTAAACCTTATTCTATCCTATTTCCCCCACATCAACTTCATGGTTCCTTTTTTTTGTTCAAATTGGCTCTTTCCAGTTACTCCTGCTGTAAGAAGCAGTGATTTTTTGTCTAAGAGTTCTAGAAGCGGTTTGAGAAAGAGTGAGTTGTGAGTGAGGGAATGAATTCTGTTTCCATATGCATAGGTTTTCATGTGAAAATAAATGGACTCAGAGACTCCTGGGTTTCTAATCTTAAAATCTGGATTGTTGTAACTGTTCGTTTTTTCAGAGAGAAAGGAAGAATAAAAGAAAATGGATGAGCGTAGATTTTTATCAAAATCCTCGTATATTTTCATACTAACAAAATGGTAAATCTCTCTATTCCTTCTTTCTGATGAGAGAGATATGATGATCCGAAGGGCTCCTTCTGCTTCATTTCGGAAACTCAAACAGGACTACTATTCAAGGACTCGGACTCCTAAAAATATATAAATTTTATATAACCTNTCATTTCGGAAACTCAAACAGGACTACTATTCAAGGACTCGGACTCCTAAAAATATATAAATTTTATATAACCTCATTAGAAACATATAGTGTGGAAGAAACATAATAATAATAAGAAACCGGCGTCTTGTTCATGTTTTAGTGAATTTATTCGACTAAATTGAGACTTGGTGACAATTTTTTTTACTAGCAAAAAAAAAATTTTTTTTTGAATTAGTTGGAAGAAAGAAAGCTGAAAAAAAAAGGTAAATTTATAAGAAAGTGATAAGAAAGTGGAGAAAGTTGATTGGAGTTGTAGATACATTTTGAAGAGTAAAGGGCTGAGAATGACAATGAAGAGAAAGTCTTATCAGTCTTGTATTACAAGATGGAGCGCTTAAGAGAAAGNTCATTTCGGAAACTCAAACAGGACTACTATTCAAGGACTCGGACTCCTAAAAATATATAAATTTTATATAACCTGATTAGAAACATATAGTGTGGAAGAAACATAATAATAATAAGAAACCGGCGTCTTGTTCATGTTTTAGTGAATTTATTAGACTAAAATTGAGACTTGGTGACAATTTTTTTTACTAGCAAAAAAAAAAATTTTTTTTTTGAATTAGTTGGAAGAAAAAAAGCTGAAAAAAAAAAGTAAATTTATAAGAAAGTGATAAGAAAGTGGAGAAAGTTGATTGGAGTTGTAGATACATTTTGAAGAGAAAAGGGCTGAGAATGACAATGAAGAGAAAGTCTTATCAGTCTTGTATTACAAGATGGAGCGCTTAAGAGAAAGCATAACCTAAAAGCAGCGCAGTAGAACAAGGCGTTAAATTGAAGATTTGAATCATGAAAAGTTTGGTGAAACAAGGAAATGCTAAAAGCTATGTGAGAAAGTAGCAATATAATACTAACAAAAGAGAAACTTACTACCAACTATAACCTTTAGAGAGAAACTTTCTTTCTTACAAAATCCTCTCTTTTACCATTATAGTTTTTTTTTTTTTTTTTTTTTTTTTTTTTTTTTTTTTTTTGGTAAAAAGTCAAGTCCTAAACCATGTAATTCTTCTACTTTTCAGAACCCATCCCATTCATCTTGAAAACAAAAAACTAGAAGAAATGGTCTTAAAAGGTTCAAATCTTTGCCAAAATCACGTTCATTGTAAAAAAAAAAAAAAAAAAAAGCAGCAGATTGAGGCGAAAATTGAAGAAAGGAAATGGGAAGTAGGACAGGAGTACAATGAGAGTAGTGAAAAGACATTTGTTGCTTTTCAATAATAATAAATCACCACCTGCTTTGGAATACTCAACCTATTATTTACAAATTTGATACAAGACCTATTTTTTGGCAAAAATAATAATAATAATAATTTTTTTTATTATGACTAAATTTTCATTTTCTTAACTCTTTTATTATTACCGAAAAAGAAAAAGAAATTCTTAATCATCTGAGCTTTGAACATGAAAGATGAATAATATTTTGTTTTTGTTGAGGTAGAGAGTTATGATGAGGATTTTATGGATATAAAGATGTAGGTTAGACATAACCTTGTTAACAATGAGCACTGTGTGATTGGTGTAGAAGGATTTTTGCCAAAAATGGAACCAAATTATACTAGATCCTTAACAAGTTTGGTTATAATTTGGCAGTTATGAATTTGTTATTTTATTTATTTAATGTTTTTTTTTTTTNGATCCTTAACAAGTTTGGTTATAATTTGGCAGTTATGAATTTGTTATTTTATTTATTTAATGTTTTTTTTTTTTTGATAAAAGAGAAGCAACAATTTTACTCGTGGTGAATTTGGCAAGATCTGGTTTTACAACCGNGTTTTTTTTTTTTGATAAAAGAGAAGCAACAATTTTACTCGTGGTGAATTTGGCAAGATCTGGTTTTACAACCGCCGGCTCTAAATCCTTAGAGCGATTTGAAAATTCCATTAGGAAAGATATGTTCTTTTTGTGGTAAAAAAAATTGAAGCGAAGAGTTGATGAATAATTAGATCCGAGGGAGTTTTGAACTGGTCCAACCCTTTCTTTTGAGAATTCAATCTTCTTTTCATATTATCCACATCCTAAGACTATTTCAAAGTCTTCACTTTTTCAACCACGGATCACTTTTCTCTACATAGATACATATCTCTTGTCTTTTTTCAATCCAAGAGACTTTATCGCGAGAATTCGTTCTTCTATCACCAAATTCACAGATTCTACGACTACTTCAATCTAATTCAACTCCATAACTCCTTCACTTTTTTCTATTTATCTCTTGCATATTTCCATATACCTTTGCAAAATTTTTGTTTTTCCTCATGACTGTACAGACTACACATGTTATGTGTAAATTTTTTCTATTTCCTTTTGATAGAATTATCTATAATTTCGGATCCTTCATCTCATGTAATATGAAAGGGTTAAGACGAAATTTGAACCAATGGAGCTTATGAGAAACACGTATCGTAATTCCATTTCATTACATACCCAAAGTCGGAATCTTTTCAAACTTTAAAGAAAACGAGATTGAATTTTTTTTTNTAATTCCATTTCATTACATACCCAAAGTCGGAATCTTTTCAAACTTTAAAGAAAACGAGATTGAATTTTTTTTTTCATATTCTGTAATAAAACCCTTTTGCAAAATTTTCAAGCTCTTAAAACTTTTCAGAATAAAAAAAAAAGAAAAATGGAAAATTTTTTTTTTACAAAGATACAATTTTACTAACAAAAGACGGAATCGGAATANTAATTCCATTTCATTACATACCCAAAGTCGGAATCTTTTCAAACTTTAAAGAAAACGAGATTGAATTTTTTTTTCATATTCTGTAATAAAACCCTTTTGCAAAATTTTCAAGTTCTTAAAACTTTTCAGAATAATTGCAAAAAAAAAGAAAAATGGAAAATTTTTTTTTTACAAAGATACAATTTTACTAACAAAAGACGGAATCGGAATANAAAAAAAAAAGAAAAATGGAAAATTTTTTTTTTACAAAGATACAATTTTACTAACAAAAGACGGAATCGGAATAAGTCAACTAACGACCAACAAGTCGTTTCCGACTTGTTGCGAATCCGACAACATTTGAGATTGATCTCATTGATAATTTACCTGTTGGATTTTTGCACTAATTTGTAAACTTAAGTTTGGTGTCAATAATTTCCTGAGGGATTCAAATACAAATTTTTTTTATCAAGTTCTACTTCCGTCAAATACCAATTTGCAAAATTTCGTACATACAGATAAAAGAAAAGATAATGGACAGAGATGCGTCCAAATCCGTTATGTTTATAAATGAAAAATTATTTATTATTCCTTCTGAGTTGAAGATTGTAAATCAAGAGATTTGGCAATTTAAATTTTGAATTTTAAATCTACTGACTCAATTTCGCCACTTGAGAAGTGAGTATGTAATCCAATATCACGAAGAGCATAATTAGGGTGTTGCAAAAATAACATTGTTTCCACTTTGGTGAGATGGAACAACTGTCAACTCACGACTTGTTAAAAAAAAAAAAAAAAAAAAAAAAAAAAAAGTAGCCAAGAGAAAATTCATTTGTTTAGATTTTTGGCATTATCCTTTATTAAATTGAATTGGCAAAGTGGAGTGGGATAAAATAATCTCAAGGGGAAAATGAACAGTTAGGAAATTAGAGTCTAATCATGATGAATTTGCGTTGTTTAGTACCAAAGATCCTATACTTGAAATTTTATCCATTGACCCAGGGAGTAGTGTGAATAAGAGAAGTTTTTAAGTAGTGCAAAAATTTTTTCCTCATCATCATCTTCTCAATTTGCATAAGCAAAACTCTCGACTTTGTCATTCTAAAGATAATAATAATAATTACTTTTTAAAATAGTTTAGCTCAAAGTCATGTTAACGGGATTTAGAAAGGATAATAACTCCCTTCCAACCTCAAGATAAAAGTTTGCAAAAATATGTGCAAAATAAAATATTGTCATCTAATACCAAGTTATTATGACAAAAAAAAGAAGGATTTAGGATTTAAACTTGAGCCGTGAAGGAATGGAAAATGTTACGATTGTCCTGTTAGAATTATTGATGAAGAGACGTTTGTTGTGAATTTTTTTTTTGCAAAAATTATTATTATTATCTCTATAGGAAATGTCCGAGAGAGAAAGAAAATTAATAAATAAAGTCTAATTAACAAGTCTTAGGTAAAAAAAATATTGGGAAAAACCGTGGCTAAAGTTTCTTTAGATTCCACAATATAGTAGTGAGAAAAGCAGAAATTAATAATTAAAAAGTCTTTCGAAAAGGATGAATTTCTCTATTGTTGTTCTTACAAAGGGTAAGAGAGAGAGAAAAAATGCAAAGTAATTGTTATACCGCAAGCTCCGGTACTGTTGTGTCCTTTCGTGCTTCTAGCATAGTGAAAAACATTTAAAAAGTCNATGAATTTCTCTATTGTTGTTCTTACAAAGGGTAAGAGAGAGAGAAAAAATGCAAAGTAATTGTTATACCGCAAGTTCCGGTACTGTTGTGTCCTTTCGTGCTTCTAGCATAGTGAAAAACATTTAAAAAGTCAAAAATTTTTGGTACAGTTAAATCCAAAATCATGACTTTGAGGAGTTGTTAAGAAAATTATAAACTTTAGGTTTTTGTCTTATTTAATCGAGTAAGAACTGAGGAAGTACCGTAATAGAAAAATTTTGTCTAAGGTTTACAAATTTTTGCAAACCTTATGTTGAAAATGAATCATCAACATAAAGTTTTCATTAAGTTATTTCTATTTAGTTTATAAAAGTTTATCAATCTTATATTATAACAAAAGCTACTTCATTTTCATTCTCACTTGGACCAAGTTAAAGTTTATAAAATTTATAAAAGTTAAAAAACAAAAGTTGGTGCTGTTTTCTTAAAGTTTACAAAAAGTTTATAGAATTTTATGAGAGTTTATGAGTAATATACTTGGTCACGTGGGGAATGTTATTATGAAGTTTATTATGAGCTAAGTCCTTCTCGTAAACTAGGGTATAAACTTTTGAAAAAAATTACTTATTTTTTATTTTTTTTTTCATTATTTCCTTTCAGTTCACAGATTTACAATTATTTCAGCCTGTCATCATTACGATTTATTGTNTTTTTTTTTTCATTATTTCCTTTCAGTTCACAGATTTACAATTATTTCAGCCTGTCATCATTACGATTTATTGTAAAAAGTTAAAAAAATTTATAAATTTTAAATACTTTAAGTCGAGTATAAGTCAACACTGTTATATCTCCAAAAGACATATTTGACCATATAAAACAGTAATAGAACAGAATTTGAGTTCAAAAATTTTCATAAGTTTACAAATTTTTATTTCGGAATTTAAAAAAAAAAAAAAAAAAATTTTTTTTCTTCTCTATTATATCTCCATTTCTAAAAAAGTCTCAAGTTTGCTCATGAAAGTAAAAGAATAATCCATCTGGTAAATAAAGTATTAAACAAGGCCATGAACAAGGGAAATGAGTTTCTTGAAAATTATCTCCTGAAAATAAGTTTAGAGTTGAAAAACCTGTAAAATTTCCATTTTAAATACAGTGCCCGAGTGAGACATAACCATCTTATGAATATCTCATAAGACTTTGGTTACTTAACTTCTCGTTTCAACATCATCCACTACAAAAGAAACAAGATCTAAATTTGATACGAAATTACAAATTCGCAAAGAAAATGTTCCTCATCAAACTCAAATCGTGTAGTTTTAGACGATGAGAGAGATACACCCAACAAATTTCGCAATAGGCTTCTAAAACATTATTTTTCTTTTATTTTTTATTCTTCTACGACATACATCACTGTGGCAGTTGAAAAAAAAACCATCATCACGAAAGGGTTAACCACCAAAANTTATTCTTCTACGACATACATCACTGTGGCAGTTGAAAAAAAAACCATCATCACGAAAGGGTTAACCACCAAAAGCCCACAAAATACTCGAAAAGTAAGCATTTACTCACCAAACGATTTCCATTACACGCAAACTTATTCATNCAAAAGCCCACAAAATACTCGAAAAGTAAGCATTTACTCACCAAACGATTTCCATTACACGCAAACTTATTCATGTAAATATGTTACCACATTTTTGAAAAAAAAAAAACTGAAAAATAAAACTTGCTAACAGAGGGAAAGAAGTAGGATCATGGATTTGGATTGTTGTTGTTATCATATGGGTTGTGTTGAAATGAACGAGCCACATCGGTCCGTGTACAACCCACTTCATTTTTTCAGATCAAAAGATACATTTGAGACCATTATTCATCAACTTTGAATTTCTGTAGTAATAATAACAACTGAAAATTGCCTCCAGATGTATCTACCACAAAATATTAGAATGGAAAGGGTTGAGAGACAATGATGGTTAGAGATGATGGGGTTGAACATGCGAAAAGGCGTGAGGCCGAAAGTTTTTTTTTTCTCTCTCTGCTTGTTATTGATTTCAAAAAATTCTGAAATTTTTTATTAATAAATAATTCCAGCAGTTAGACTTGTCAAAGAAATTTTTTGGATCCTAAGGAAATGAAAAATGGACAAATAGTAAAAGTGGAATAGTGTTATAAATATAATTCAATTGATTAGAGACTCTAAAATCTAATGTTCTTGTCGAGCATAAGGTGTTATTAATTGCAGGTGATTTCTGAGGTAAAAAGAATTTCTTTTGAAGTCAATTGGTTATTAGAAAAAAATAGCCAAAGGAGGCAGAGAGGTGTAAACATTTTGTAATAAATTTTTATTCATTTCAAAAATAAATGAGACCTACTCACGATTTTTGAGTTTAAACTTAACTATAAGAGGGTAGAAAGGATTAGACTAATTTACAAGGTCCAGTCGTTCTTTCTCAATTATTTCGACTCTGGGATAATTAAATTTCTTTTCAAATTCTCATAACTGACAAGGACGAATTATTTAAAATTATAAAAACGAAATTTACCACAATCTAACTACTTTTCGCAATATTCAAATATGTACTTACTGTTATAGTACTACAACTTAATTCAATACAAATATTATCTAATTTCAACTCCCATTCATCCATTTCTGAATAAAAATTTTCCCAAATGTTATTACTTTTCTTACTTTTTTTGTAAATCTTTAAGATGAAAAGAGTAGTTAGTAAAAATCAACGAAAAACTTCATCCCCTATCCCTGTTATGTAACTAATTCATCTTAATTCTTCAAGACTCGAGGTGAAGAAACTTTAGGGAGGAAATAAAGCCACAGAAAGCCTACTGGCACTATTCAGCCACATGTAACTATAATAATTCTTTTTTTTTTATTCTTTTTTTTTTTGCACTTGCAATCCTGACTGTGAAGAATTGAAGGCTACTTTGGACAGTTGGACTTGACATTTGAGTTGATTTATGCGTGACCAATGTTTTTTTTTTCTTATATATTACGTATTTTTTTTTCAAAAATTTGAGCACACATGCATCAATTCTGTCGGCACTGTAATCCGTTCTGTTAGAGAAATATAAAATCTGACTTGAGTCATTTCAATTTAAAAATGAGTTTTGGTTATTATATTCTTTTCAACATGTATTTCCTCATGTTGATTTAAAATCTTAATGATTTCTTCTTCTCATGAACGTAATTACTCATCAGATTCAAAACCAAGTGGCAAAAAAAAAATTGGAAAAAATATTAGGATAAATGAGGTAATGTTTAAAGTAGGATAAATGAAATAGAAAGAAGATGTAGAGGAAAAGTTGGGTAAAGTTTGTAAAGTTTTTGAAGAAGAAAGTAAAAATTTTACCNATTGGAAAAAATATTAGGATAAATGAGGTAATAGAAAGAAGATGTAGAGGAAAAGTTGGGTAAAGTTTGTAAAGTTTTTGAAGAAGAAAGTAAAAATTTTACCTGACGACGCCATGAGTCTTGTTGATGAAAAGTTAATTTTTAATTAAGCCTTTCCCCCTGCTGCCTGGGTTTGGTATAAAATAATTTCCCTTGTCCACCGCCCTCAATTCTTTGGGACCTAGGAAGTCATTTAATTGTTTTGAATTATTAATCCCATTTGACTTTGTCTTAATTACATTCCCCTTCATTCCAACGAGACATGGAGAAAACTTTTACCAAGATTATACTCAAACTTGGACGCATAGCCTCAGGATATACACAAAAAAACACTTTCACTACAACATTTCTTATACATAACTATAGTACTATGAACTTTCTTCTTCAAACTTACGTATTCACTTCACAGTATTTAAGCTCCTCCGTCTATTTAATTTCCTCAAGAAAGATTAATTAATCACTAGATGTATTTTAGAGTCTCTAAGATACGCTCAAAGTCTTAACAACTAATCTTAAGATCAATTATAATACCTTTCGTGTAAAAGATGAGCTCAGAGTTAAGTCGGAAAGTGAGGAATAAGAAAATCATTAGGAAACACATTTATTGAACACATTGTTGAAATTTGTTTCAAAGTCAAACCTACTTAATAAGTCATTTTTCAAATGAAAAGAAAAATAAATAGTAAGGGAAAGTTAATTATTGAAATGAGTCAATTTCTATTAAAATTTTACTCTCTGTGTTTTAGTTGTCAACTTTTGCGCCAATAATTTCTTGCAAAGTTTATATTTCAATAGTCTATTCCTTAACCTTAATAAGGTAATGAGAACCTAAATTTTTTAACCCTTTCAGTCATATTCCCAAGAATGAAACTTAAGATGGTGATGGTGATTTTCTGGACGATGAAACTAATTTGGAGACACGCAAACAAGGTTCCAAGTACGAGTAAGTCATGTCAAAGTAAAGGAAAAGTTTTGATTCAACCGACCTCATCGTAATGCACGTGGAATGGTGTCAAAATTGCGTGTCGGCAAATAAGTCTCTTGACTAAATTCATTTTTGCACAGTAGTTGAGACTGTGAAGGAGTAAAGGCGTGATTGAGTCAAGACAAGGTTCAAAGTGCGTGATATTAAGTCATTCCATCAAGTGATTTGATTAAGTGGGGTAATACGTCCTTTCCTCCTTTTTGGACCCACTTAAAACACTTGATAAATGAGAAATTTCCGTATTTCTAAAATTGCAAAATTTTAAATGTACCAACTTGGTAGATTTAAAATTGAAATGTCTGAAAATGGCTGAAAATGTCTGAAAATGTCTGAAAAGTTTATCATTTGGTTAAAAAGTATGAAAAGAAGAAGGAAATAACCTGTGATAAAAATAGTAATTTAATAATCACTTAATCGATACTTTATTATTGGAAATCTATTCTGGGCAGAGTGTTGACGTAATGAAGAAAAGAATAACATTCTGTCCTTTGTATTCACATCTACCCACACAATGCTATATTTACAAACAACAAGTTCAAATTATTATTTACAATTTCAAATTCCCCACGAGGCAATGAGTTAAATCAATTAATATTAGGCCAAATTTAGCCAAATTACGTCATCACTTCTTTAACATTAAAAACATTTATTCATTTGATTTCAAAACTTGTTTACGTTTTACCATTCAAAAACATTCTCATTGGTCATCTCAACGTCATTCTCTTGTCACTTCATTTCCAATAATAATAAATAATCCATGGACAAGTAAGTAAAAAAGTATAATTATTAGATAGGAGAAAGTCCACTTTCTTGTCCAAAGTTTGATGAGTGAAAGTGAAATCGCGTGTTCAGGTGGCATCTACTTTTTTTTTACCAACGTCTTTTTTCTCTTAAGATGTCTTCCTTGTCCACTAAATTTCCTAACTAGTGATGAAATGAGTAGATAGTAAATGAATAGTACATAGAGTTTATCAAAACCCTACTTTATGGAACAGTAAAAAAGAAGATTTTAGTCAAATGTGGTGGTAGTGATGTCCAACTCTACCAATTTTCAAGCGCTAGCAGAGAATTGTTAATAGCAGAGAATGGGGCCGTCCGTGTGTCTGGGGAATTGGTTAAATATTTTTTTATTTTCCTAACCAGGTACTTTAATTAAGTGTAAAAACCCAATAATTTAAGATAANTTCGATGGGGCCGTCCGTGTGTCTGGGAAATTGGTTAAATATTTTTTTATTTTCCTAACCAGGTACTTTAATTAAGTGTAAAAACCCAATAATTTAAGATAAATCCTCTGAAGACGGATTGAAGGGAAGGAGTATAATGTGAATTATGTAGTATTTTTGAATATAGTGGTACATTAGATGTAATAAAGAAGATTAGAAGAGTTGAATTTGAATTAACAAATAATAAAAGGAGTATTTGGTAAAGAGGTGAAAAGCATGAGGGTATAGCCAGAGTCAGACAGTTCCCTCCTCTTCCCGACTACACTCATTAATTAGAAATTCTATCTTTCAGGATTAATTACGAAGAAAGTCCTTTGAAATATGGATGATTCTCTGGATGAGACACATCACACCAACTTAACTTATTTATTAATGGAAAGGGAGGAAGGGTTTACATACTTACAACAATATATTCCTTCCTTTCCATTACCATCAAATTATTAGAAATATCACCGAAATATTCCTAAAATTTACTTCAGATTTTATTTCCATCCCAACCAAAATAACTAGGCTCAATTACAAAAAAAAAATTTTTTTTTTTTGGATAAAAAGTTTTCAAATTTTGAATTGTTATAAGTTCGTTGCGGAATCCTGTATTCAAGAATTAGGTAACGAATTTGTGAAGGTGAAAGTTTGAAAAAGATAGCCTCTCAAAACATTTTGAGTTTGAGTCTTTTGACGTTTGAAATTTTCGTTTCTTAAAAGTGATGATGAGTGAGAGTGATGAAATGAAAGAAAGTGAGTGTGAGTACAGTGAGATGAGTCAATGATGAGTTTGTAATGAATTGAGTTATGACTCTTAATTTGAGTCTTTGAGTCCCTTAAACCTAAAAGCAAGTCACGTTTAATGAGTTTTGACTCGGTCTGAGAAGACAGAAGTGCGTGATTGGTTGTGTTGAGAGAGCGTGACTCTGAGGGACTATTTCCTATGTTTAGAGTATTGCGTGAGCATTCGTCAGTCTCCTATTTCCCTCCTGACATTTCATATCTCTCGAGATAACCTTGATACAATATCAAGAATATCTCACCACGAACATACCTACAACTACTCAACCTAACTATAAACCTTATTAATCAACGCACCAAAGAAAGCAGAGAAAGTCTTCCAGAAAATAAACAAAATTTAATCAATCCCTCTTCTTCCCAAAATTTCATTCTTATAGACTCTCACAGTATCCTACTGTATTGAGACAAAAGTTGATCAATTCCTTACATTCGTTCACTACCTAACCTTGTATCTTTTAATCAATTTCAATTACATTTTGGTAATTTTCTAACAATACTATACTACTAAAAATTGAATTTTATACTCTTCGGAACTGAGGAAATGTGAGTCATTGGAAGGAACTGAATGAGAAACTTTTTTTTCCCCTCTAAAATTATTGATAATAAACTATAATAGTTAAGAATAGCATGTTAAGGTAATAACAATGTATAAGTGTAATAACAATCACTCTTTTGAAGACACGATACTTGTAAAGGAAAACCTGGTTGGTTGAGAAGGTGGTTAAAAATTAACCAAATGAAGTTGTCATGTCAAGTCAATTTTTTTTTAAGGAAAGACTCGTATAGTGGATTTCCCGTTTAAAATCTCTATTGTTTCTCGTGTGTAGAGATACCCTTGGAGTTCATTGTTGAATGTATCACGCATGCATGCATAGAAGATTAATTTCGGTTTTAAGGTTTTACGGTCTGTGGGAGTAAGTGGGATCGGATCCACAAGTATAATTTTTACACACAAGGGTCCTAAAACTTCCCAAACTTTTCCACGGGTTTATGGTTTCATCAACTTTTATTTTAATTTTGAGAATTCTAGCTCAATTCCTGTCTAATAAAATCGTTCATCTCTACTTTTAAAGTTAGTTAAATTGAAATTGGTCTAGAATTAGCATTTGAGAATCAAATTTTGTCATCATGCGACTTTAGTCCCATGAAGGGACAACGATGTACTAAGAAGCTCTAGAAACTTACCATCAAGTTACAAGAGGTAAGGAGCAGAACAAAAAAAAAATATTATTTTTTGATTTCTGTCCTTGTAACCCTATATATATATATAGATGAGAATGTAGAATGAAGCACTTTTACATCTTCGATCTAAAAAATTACAGAAACAATCATAGAGATCGGAGGGATAGAGACTTCGGAAGCTCATTGTTATTCACTAAAGTCTTCTTACTTGAGCAGAATGTATTCAGAACCATGTATTACTTTTAAATTGAACTCAAACTAACTCATATCACATTTCATAGAGAAGAAGTCGTAGACTGACGAATGAGTCTAGAGTCTGCTTGATTTTTCTTCAGTCCTTCAGTACCCTTGATCTCCAGAAGACAGAAGAAAGTCTGGAAATAAATATTATTTCTTCATATTTATTTATTTCTCTCACGGAATCAAATGGGAAAGTCTTTACTTGTCTTCCCGACGTCCCTTGATATCATATTATTACTCATGCCATGAATAACAATGCAACAGGAGGTAGAACAATTTTTATTTTTACTCATTACTACAATTTGGAGACTTTCACCGGAAGTGAAAGTAAGCCTCAAACTTTGCATTTCCATTAACAAAACTAAAATTAATATTATTTACTATTGAAAATTTATTAGAATAGGAGTGAATACTATTTTACAAACTACCAATACCAAATTGACAAAAATATACAAAATACTCTATTTATTTTGGTCTATTCAAATTATGTGCTTTTCATTGTTTTCCAATATCTATTTCAAATTTTAAGTTATTATGTAATAAAAGTAGAGTTTCTAACTTCTTAGGACTGTTTTTAACCCTTTTTGGCAGTAAGTAGATTCAATACGGTAATTTGAAAATTGTTAATTCTGTTTGGTTTTTAGGGTTTTAGTTTTTGAGTGCTTGATTTATATTTATGAGTAGTAGGGTGAAATTAATATGTGAGTTAAATTTATAGTAGATCATAAAGGAGCTAGAGAGGTATGAAAGATGTCACTTTTATATCACTGGTCACATTAACCCTTGACACTGTCTCTGTTTTTATTCAAACTACTGTATAACAAATTAATTTATAGGATTTTTAGCAACAGAGATCAGAATCTATACCTAGTTTTATTTATCTTCAATTCTCTTTTCTGATAGTAATGGCTTCTTTTTAGAGACGATCAATCTCAAGCCATGTGGTTGAGTCTCCGGTTTATAACCCCTTAAGTAGGCAGTTGACACAATTTTTTTTTTACTTTGAAAACATAATTTCTTTGATAAAGAGAAATATTTTGTAAATTGAGAAATGGTGACTAGAAAAAGAGTTTAGGCGTTTGGAAAACACGTAAAAGAAAATAAACCTGTCACATCAGGAAACGATTTATTTGAATTTACATAGGAATTGTTTACAATGAATTTTTCTCTCCTTTTTTCAAATTCCTTTCTTCTTAACTTTCTTAGGTCAGGCTAATAAAATTCTTCATGTCCCCTCAAGCTTCCGGTTTTATGATTAAATTATTGAAATTCTTGGACTTTGAGATTTTACAGATTGGGTGAAAAGAGAAAATTCTTGAGGAGAAACTCAAGAGAAAGTAAATTAAGTCGTGAAGAGAGGTAAATTTAATTTGAAATTCGAGAATTCCCAACTTGATTTCAAACCAAGGAAAATAAATTCAAAGAATTTTATGGTAAATTTTTGGTTTTAAATCTTGAGGATTCAAACATGTGGCGAATGAGAATAAATGACTATAAAAAATCTATTGATTTCAACTTTTGTCTAACATCTGTCACTTTTTGATTAAATTTTTTTAAATTTTGGCAAATTGCTAAACTCTCAATATCAACTGTGCTTTCAAACGTAATATATAAAATATAAACTCAATAAATGAATATAAATTCGTGGAATATTATACATTTTTTAAAGGTTCATAAAATTTCAAAAATTTTATATTATTTATAAAAAATATTCGTTCAGCTTTAGGGCTTGGAGTATAGTATAAAATTTTGAATCTTCTTTGTCTCTTTTGTGGTCAATTTAACATTCAATTTTCTAATCAATAGTCCAAAAAAAAAAAAAAAAAAAAAAAAAAAAAAAAAAATTAAGGCTGGGTAATATTACATATTTATGGTCCATTGAACTCATTTCCATATCTTTCAAAACAAAAATTTAAGAATTCATTTTGTCTAAAGAAAAAAAAGGACATTGTACCCTTAGACTCCAAGTACTCAAAGCACCACATATTGTCCAAATTGAATCTTTTGATGGTGTTGTGAGACCCTCAACTAACCGCCTTATGACCTCAAATCTACCGAAATCTTTTGACAAGAAGCAAAAGGGGTCCTAAAAAGGTACCGAAAAGCTATTCATTCTCTATGAAATAGAATGCCGTAGGACTAGAGAACAAATGTTATACTTTCAGTTGAACTGACGTAACTTGTAACGTAAAGTTGAGCGTTTAGTTAAAAAAAAATTATTCCGTTTTTATCAACTTTCTTCTCTACGACACCCTAAACACCGAATTCCAGCGGTATAATAGCTAGGAGGGATTGAGGAAAGATCAAGAACTGAAAAAAAAAAAATTTACCATTCTTGGAGTCGTTGGGGAAGAAATTGAATAGGAATAGAATGGACAAGGTGTGAGGGCTTCTATAAAGTTTAGTTGGATCTTTTGTGCTCTGACGGAGATGTTGTGATGGACGTCACTAGCGGTCGTATGGTAAGGGAAGTTTCTCATCTTTTGTACTTGTCTGTGTTCCACTTGGGAGTAAGTAGATGTACCTTTGGCTCTCTGGTCCATGTCCTCCTCATGGAATTGGATGTTGGAACAAAATAAAGAATACAAAAGAGAGTTGAAGGGAAATAGGAAGAAGGACGTGGTGTAATTCCTAAGATTTCTTTACCACGTCCTCTTCTCAAAAACCACCAAAATCCGAAGAAATTTCAATAATGGTGTAGGAAGGAGTCGTTTCTTGGCCCAGTAGTCATTCAAATTGAATCTTTCGGGCATCTTTGAGAAGATTCTTCGACCGTTGTACGTGCCTCTGAGAAGAAAAGATCAAACACGAGTTCTTGATTCCTGATTCCAGATCAGAGGATTCGAGCTAGTAACCACGAATCAATTTCCTTCATTTCATTTCATTCCATTTCCATTCAGATTTTCATACAAGTGGTAGGAACAAGAGAAATATCTACTCAATAAAGAACTTTTTGTTCTCAAATTTGCCACTAGGTGGTCTAATTCACGTACTTTTTATCAAACGATTTTTTTTTAATATTAGTAGCCTCTAGATTCATTGTTGTAGTAATCTTTAGTCTCAATCATCTCTTAAAACCACAGTTGCAACTTTTGACAACTTCGTAACTAAGTTGCGAATTGTAGTTGCGGCCTTACAAAGCAAAATTAGGAAAATAGGCAAAATCGGGCTGGATAAATTAAAATAGCAGTCCATGACCTCGAGGTCATGTTCTTAAGAGTTTCAAGTTTCATAAGAAAATGGGCTTAAAATTCTTATAGCAACTTCTAACTAAAAGTTAGCAAAAAAAAAAATGAAAAACTTTTAAATATGATCTTCTCAAGCGTTATTACTTAAGAAGATACTTAATCTTCCTACTTATTTTTTTTCTACTGCCGTTATATTCATTTTCTAACTTTTGAGTGTCTCAAAGTGACACTTTGAAACCGGAAGTAATTGTATTAGAAACACAAAGACACAATGATCTCTATTCTGCCGTTTTAGTGGAAAAAAAGTCGGTCATTGTCACTACTGTTATTTTTTATCATGAAATGATCAAAGCTGATGATATTTCTTCCTCTCGTGTTCGTTGAAGGAGTAATAACAAAAACTCCTGTGATGAAGGTTCTTTGCAAAATTGATAACTTTTTTTTTGCTAAGAAAAGAGAAGAATAGAAGGATGTCACCTGTTTCGCTCCAAATGATTT
Source organism: Holacanthella duospinosa (assembly GCA_002738285.1). Taxonomy (NCBI): domain Eukaryota; kingdom Metazoa; phylum Arthropoda; class Collembola; order Poduromorpha; family Neanuridae; genus Holacanthella; species Holacanthella duospinosa. The sequence goes on along the minus strand of NIPM01000085.1, from coordinate 466,586 downwards.
TGACATAACATAAAGCTCGCTTCAAAGACGCCTGGAGATGAAAGTAGAAAAGAATAGTTTTAATTGCATCATCTTCTGCTGGAGTCGTCTGTCATTGGTTGATCTTGACATGACATTCAGTGAGACTGGTGTTTCTAGTCCATCAGATCATTTCCTTTTTGTCTTTTTCCCAATTAACAGGTGTCAATGTGAGTGAGGAGCCAAAAGAGCCAATTTAGCTCGTTAGGTCCTCGTTTTTTGTTTTTTTTTAACAAAACCCATCAATCTTCCTTTCCTATTTCACTTCACTTTGCTCTCCAGCCAACCGCATCTTCAGCGTCTTTGACAAAAGCGAAAATTAATGTGATTCCAAAGAACCAGGGCATTTATCCTATAGAATTCTTCAAACTACCTAATTTTATAATACTATATGAAAGAGTTAGGAAACGAGCTACAACTAAGGAGTTAGAGTGCCAAATTACCGATTTTGGAGGCAAAAATCCAAACGACGGATATGGGTGTTGTCGTTCCAAATATTATTTTAGGCAAATTTGCTAAATTAAAAAAAAAAACATCAAAAGATGAAAAAAGACATTAAAAAATTTTTTTTTTCTTCATATTAGTAGTTTATGTGATTTTGTACTATTTGTCAAAAAAGGATCAACTCTTTACAATAACAGGCATGGAAAATCTTTCAAAGTGTTGTCATGATTCATTAGAATCTAGCATTGTTGAAAATCATTCGTCATTACTCTCTCTTAATTTCTTATACCTCAAAAAAATTTTCAATTCAAATTAAACAGATGACTAGTTAAAGTTATAAATTAATCTCAACAAGTTCAAACATTAAGGTGAGGTAAGAGACTCTGTCAATCATTGTTACACCTTACTATTGTTGATGCGGAAGATGTATAACTAATTGGTCAAGCTTATTATATTTTTAATAATTTAATTTAATAATTTAAATTAAATATGACAAGACTTTACTTTCACTTACTTTGAAATTCCCAACATCTTATTGTTGGAAATAACTCAGATGTAGATAAGTAACTGGAAACCAATTACAATCTCTGTAATGTTATTTTCTATTAATTTATATTTCTATTCTTTAAATAATATCAAAAGAATATATTTTTTTTGCAAATGTTATAACATAGCAGTTATGAAATTTTTAGGTCTTGCCAATCACCTGTCTTGTAATAATTGTTAGTAATAAGAATGGTAAGAATAGAGGTAGAATTTGTATGATTTGTTATCACCCGCATGGCATGATGGAATTCTATGCAATTCTTCCACCCAATTAAAATTGAAATCAATAAATTATCTCACCTGTAGAGTATAAATTAAATAGACGAAGACGGTAAAATTAAGACTATCTCAGACACAAGGAAGGAAGGAGAAGTGAACATAATTTGCATATGTTCTTATTCTTATTCCAATTCTTACAAATCCTGTTTCTATTGTTAAAGATCTAACAATGAAAAGACCATTGTGGTGAGATTCTGCTCTAGATGTAATAGAAAAGAGTCCAATTACCAATTACCAATTACATTAGTCTGATTACATGGTTTTCACGTCCCTAACTTTCAATTTCCTTTTTACTCAAACTCAAAACTCAACTTTGCCATTTTCCTCTAATTGTGAGAATTAGCACCAATCAATTCTATTTCAGCAAATAACTCACTACTACCACCACCAATCAAAAAAAAATAATCTAGAAGCCTTCGTGCAGTAGTAATTATTTACTGATTATTATACTTTTCCTAGAATCCTTCNACATAATTTTAACTTTTTTTATTAAATTATTTTGAGTCGCCAGGATGTTCTTGGCGACTTCTCCGTCTCAATATCAAAAGAATACATTTTTTTTGCAAATGTTATAACATAGCAGTTATGAAATTTTTAGGTCTTGCCAATCACCTGTCTTGTAATAATTGTTAGTAATAAGAATGGTAAGAATAGAGGTAGAATTTGTATGATTTCTTATCACCCGCATGGCATGATGGAATTCTATGCAATTCTTACACCCAATTAAAATTGAAATCAATAAATTATCTCACCTGTAGAGTATAAATTAAATAGACGAGGACGGTAAAATTAAGACTATCTCAGACACAAGGAAGGAAGGAGAAGTGAACATAATTTGCATATGTTCTTATTCTTATTCCAATTCTTACAAATCCTGTTTCTATTGTTAAAGATCTAACAATGAAAAGACCATTGTGGTGAGATTCTGCTCTAGATGTAATAGAAAAGAGTCCAATTACCAATTACCAATTACATTAGTCTGATTACATGGTTTTCACGTCCCTAACTTTCAATTTCCTTTTTACTCAAACTCAAAACTCAACTTTGCCATTTTCGTCTAATTGTGAGAATTAGCACCAATCAATTCTATTTCAGCAAATAACTCACTACTACCACCACCAATCAAAAAAAATAATCTAGAAGCCTTCGTGCAGTAGTAATTATTTACTGATTATTATACTTTTCCTAGAATCCTTCCCATCTTAATTATTACCAACTTACTTCAATTTTTATTTTCCAACCTATNCCCATCTTAATTATTACCAACTTACTTCAATTTTTATTTTCCAACCTATTATATACATTTATTAAGTTGCAAAAATTTTATATTTCATTTCATCAATTTAGAGCACTGATTCATTAATTTCCCATTGCCAAATGATAAAAAAAAAACTAATTATGAGAACTCCACCCAAGAGACCTTTAAATTTCGAAATTTTTAGTAATAATAATTTCCTTACTCTAGTTTTAACAATAAGAAATGTATGAAATGTATGGATTATCGGGATTATGTATCATTGGTTTAAGATTTTAGATTGTTAGATTGCAAAAAATTGACCATTTATAAATTATTTATTTATTCTGACCTTCAGTTTGAATCTTATTCTTTCCGGTTATTCATATTGAAAAATGTTCTTCAAACTAAAAATCAATGATCCAAATTGTTAGAAGTTAACATGTTACACACTAGATTTCCATTCATATTTATTTGANAAACTAAAAATCAATGATCCAAATTGTTAGAAGTTAACATGTTACACACTAGATTTCCATTCATATTTATTTGAAAAAATTTTAAACAAATATCTAGATTGTCATTGGATAACAAAAAGAAAACTGCTATGCAAATATTGTCTTATGACCTTGAGAGTGAAAGGCTTTATTCGCAACCCTTGCCATNAAACTAAAAATCAATGATCCAAATTGTTAGAAGTTAACATGTTACACACTAGATTTCCATTCATATTTATTTGATAAAATTTTAAACAAATATCTAGATTGTCATTGGATAAGAAAAAGAAAACTGCTATGCAAATATTGTCTTATGACCTTGAGAGTGAAAGGCTTTATTCGCAACCCTTGCCATGACTGTGTAACATGAATGTAGACAGACCTCAATTAATATAAAAACCTTTACATTTGAATTTGATAGGTTAGTAAATAATTGAACTTACTTGATTGTCTCCATGGACATGGAAACAATAAAACCGATTTCTATCGACTTTCAAAGTGAAAGGACAGTTTTTTTGCAATACTATGTTAGTAGATTTTGCCAAGATAATTTTTTATGTGAGAATTCACATTGATAAAAAGGATTATTTGGAAAATAATGATAACCTCTTTGAATTATTGGTGAGTTACGACCTTGAGAGTGAAAGATTGTTACTTTTCATTTCAACAAAAGCAAAGTGCAAAATTAATTATTTGCAAATATTTGACACATGAAATCCAAAGAATAGAGGTAACCTCTATTCCTCTTCTAAAGCGATTGAACTGTACTTTTGACCTTCAACTTTTTGCAATTTTGTAACCTTGAAAATATTCAACCTTGCTGTAGAGCAAGTAGAGTATGCAAAAATTGATTATTGGAAAACATTGACTACTCCATTCTTTGACATTTGAAATCCAGTCTGGTCTAAATAATTAAAAAAGTCGGACAGACATTTGGCAAAGTGTAATATGTCCTTGAAGTTTAATAACTCTGAACTTTCACTTTTTAAATAATTTAATTTCCTGTTGATTGAAGAAAAAAGAGGTTAGATTTTATTGAAAAACGTTTTCTTTTGCCATTTAAAGTGAGGAGTGTTTGAACAATAGGTATGTCAAATTAATCAGTAGGTCAACATGACATTTACCAGACTCAAATACAAGTTTACAATTACAGCTTAATTGTATCGGAAATGTTTTTAATGACCTTGGATCCATAGTGACCATTGAACAATCAATAATAATGAAATTGGTTACTATTCATTCTTTTTCATCTGTCGGCGGCATGTCAGATCCATTAATCAATTGTTTCTAAATGAATTTGAAATCTTAAGATCCTAGGATATTGAAGTCATGAGAATTTCAGTTAGCCCTGCCCTGCAGCCGCTGCAGGGGGCTTTAGGAACGAGTACCCAGTTTGTAAAAAGTTTCCTCTCGTCTTGTTTGTGCTATCTCTTCCTTGGTATCAAATCCACTTACCTTACCTGGTCATGATGAGATCCTTACCGAAAAATAATGATTAATGTTCCAAAGTACAACTACTCAAAAAGTTTAAGATTTCTAAAGGTATGTTATAGCCGCTCTAGCTCTACCTAACGTCAAGTTGACAAGTTGTGTTTCTCAGGTAAAAAATTTTTTCGATCAAACTAGGTCTTAGACCCTTCCCTCTGGACCATAATTTATAATTAAACCCTTTGGATAATTGTATAATTGGACAAGAACGAGACCTCAACTCTACGGAACTGATCACGAGTTGGAAAACAATAGATCATAGGAACAATTAACTCGTTACACCCACCAGTCTTTATAACTAGAGACAACAGGATCAAAAATTTTTATCATCCTCCAATAAGAAAGCTTACAACATATGCTTTGTAAACGCTGTAGCCACCGAAGCGGTAGAATCGCCAGTTGTCTTTTCAAAACTTTTTTTTTTTTTTTCAGAAACAACTGTTAGGATCCACTAATGCTAAAAAGTCCAGAATTTGGTAGACGAAGAGCCAATCCACGTGTTCTAAAAAGTTGGCATAATTTTTCAATAGAGAAAGTAGGTAACCTAGTTTTCACTACATGAATTTTAAGATCATAAAGTTGACAGGATACTTTCGTCTTGTTAAAATGTTGGTTGAATTATGCGAAAAACTCTAAACATGCATACGAATTGGAAACTTAAGGTTTTTTTTCCAGACCTGCTCTTCCTTTCCAAACATTATGCTATAGACCTACGAAATTTTGAATCCATTGTTATGTAGCGAAGCAACGGTGGAGCTTCACTTAACGAGTTCTCGCGGTTTTTTTTTTAAAAAGGAAACACTACTATAGAGTAAGATTTCAAAATAAAAATGTCTAGGATTTTATACTCTTTGGGACTTACTGCTGGGCTGTATATTACGAACGTTAAAATAAGTTCAGATCTCCCGTGTCGTCAGCTCGACACTGATAAATTTGACACAATTTTCTATCTGTCCCCTCTCTCCCCATTGTCTTTTGATATGTCAGGTCAAACGTAGTGTTTTTCATGTCTTAACTTAAGACACTTGTACTTAAACTCAACTACCTTTCTCACACATCTTACACTTCAGTGGAATCTATTAACCTTCTTTTTCTTGTTACTCTTAATCCAAAATTTTTATCCGAATGGTTAAAATCTAATGTAAATTGTTGGTGAAAATGAGATAAAGTTGAATATTTTTGATAAAAGTTTACCTACGACAGGTGTATCTGTGGATAAGATTCTCACACTTCCTGTCACTTTCTCCTATTCTATTGTATGGATAGTCCCAAATGTATTGTAAACATGGTCGGTTTACTTTTCCCTTTTGTTTTGTCCCTGGGAAGCGAAGTGAAAGTCCCTTGGACACATTGTTCGTAGACTGAGGTTAGAAAAAGACAAGGAGCCTTTAATTTTTGTAGAATGGAAAATGTCAAACCTATCCTCAGACGTTCATAACTCAGAGGAACTCATTCGAAATTGGAATCTAATGTCTACGGTTCTTATTTTTCAAAATGTCATTCCACACGGTCGAAACTGGACTCTTTTCTACTTTCACTCAAGTGAAAACCACCATAACATTACATAATATTTTACATTTAAATTGCATACTAAAAGTTTCGGATCACTTTCTTCGTTATAAGTTCTGCCTCTTGATTTCTCATTCTCAAGGGCTATGGCCCAGTTTTACAATTTCCAAACATCAAAATGAAAGAAAAACCAACCAAGCAAAGAGAACGGAGAAAGCAAAGTCTTGACTACACCCTATTATTCATTGACACATGTTAAATGACCATGACTTAAGGAAAGTGCCCAAATTTTCTTTTTTTTTTCAACATTAACCCTATGGAACACATTTCCTAGATGGGATCTTGTCACATTTTTTTTTATACATGGAGATGTCTACAGAAAAAGTTCTCTAAGACACTATATATCATTTTGCTAATCTCATTGAGCAGGAGTTGATAATGATTTGAGTGTAACAGCTCGTCTGTCAATAATCGAAGACTTGCTTTCACTCTCCTTCCTTTCACTTTACATCCCAAAAGTTTTTCTAGTTATATCTTATAACTAGAAAAAGTAAAATGAACATTTTTTTTAGGGTAGGGGTAAAAAATTGGACAATAAATCATTGATGTGATGAAGAAAAAAAAAGACAGGGGAAAATAAGCATTTTCTACACCGGATGGATGCGGATGGAGAAGATTTTTGTAACGTAAGGTAAGAGAAAGTATACGAGGACGTCTAGCCAAGCGTTAGGTCATAGTTGCTCACTTTTGATTCTAAGGAGGTAGTATGAGCATGGCTAATGTATTCATTCCATTTTGTATTATTTAGATAACTTTCTTCCCGTCGGAGCCATAGGTGACATGACATATGACAAAGCATTGCTTTCCCATTATTCACAAAGTAAAAAAAAAGGGTGGTACTATCAGATTGAATTCAATCAGTAGTAGTCCTTAGAGACTTTCAAGTCACTCACAACAGTCAGAAATTGTTGTAAGAATACCGTGTTGTAGTGGTTATGATAGTTTCTTACGTGACAGACTTGACATTGAATGTCATCCGAAGAGAAAATATGACATGAAACTTTAGTTATGAGCTCAGCTAAGCTAAGAAGCAGGGGAGTGGTAGTACTACTACGAGTAGGACTGAAGAATTAAGCCAATTAATCAAAACGAAGATACGTTGAGGAAGCAGTAGAAAACGGAGGGATGGAGAGAAGAAAAGTAGTGAGTCAAGGGGACAAAGTTCTGTCGAGATTAGTTGAGATATGAAACTGAAATTGATGAAAGTAAGAGATCAAATTTACGAGTTCGTCTTGAGCATATGGAGGAAATGTCCAGTTAAATGAAAAATTGATGACCACTATGGTCCATCTGGACAACCATTTTCTTCTCCCGTTGGATTTCCTACTATTAATTTTAGATTTGAGATCTAAAGTTATAAAACTATGATCTTCTTACATCACTCATGTGCTTCTGTCTTCAAACCAATTCCTTCAAACCAAAAAGATTCAATTTTTTTTTCTCCTATCAAAGTTAATCCAAGCCTTGAAGGAATAATAAAGAAAAAGTTAAGTTAAGCAAAAATTTTCCTCTACCCTTTTTCTTATTTTTGATCTCTTGTATCCAAAACTTTTGTCGAAAGACTTGTGACTGGAGGCGATGAATAAGAAAGCGGAGAGAGTCCATTTCCTATTGTTGTGATCAAGAAATGATGAACAAAAGAGAACAAACATATTTTAAACTTTCTCTAGGAAAATCTCAAACTAAGTTTTCACTTGTGCTTTCTCTTCTTACTTTCTCCTCTTGTGTACTACTACTAGAGTAACAAGCTCATTGAATAGAAGGAATAGTTGCCAAAGTCTGATTGGCTACAAAACATGAGGAAATGTGGTTCCACTTTTGTTCTCTTTAGAAACGAGTGAAGCAGAAGAGAGATAACGATGAACAAATCAACAATAGTCGATAGAAAACAATAGAATTATAAACCATATTCTCTTCAACATGTTCGTTATTTTAATCTATGGTGAAAAGAGTGTAGTTTTTGAACTGTAAATATGAATATATAGGTTTTCCTTGACAAAATACAGTAACTGTCAAGTACTTTGTTAGAAATAAGCCTACCACCCAAACAATTGAAAATGACAATGGTGTTCCAGAATCTAATTTCATGTACCCAATCATTCACATATTTTTGGAATCATCCAACTGATGAAATGATTCGATTTTCTCATCATCAGACTTTCTCTTTTCTCTTCAAAATTAGGCTTAACGGACACGTGGAGAGATTCCCAATGTAACTTTACCAAAAATCGACAACTAAATAATGTATAATGGTGGAAAAATAGACTCAAAGTATTCCTTGTTCCTTGTTTAAAACATCCAGAAAATAATACGTCTCTACTGTAGACAAAAATGAGTGAAAGCATCCTGTTTTCAACCAAACTAACTACTCAAAACACATCCCTTAATTAAGCCAAAGTACCGAATATGGACAACTTGATGAGATTGAAAATCACACTTCTGGCTTCAACAGCTTATCCACTGAAGTCAAACCTACGAAGAGAAGAGAAAAAAACTTCAATCCAGTTCACCTGTCTTACTTATTTAGGCTTAATGGTTTCATTTTGGTAAAAAAGGAGACGATGATCTTCTTGGTGGGTCGAGCGTAACGAAGCAGGTGGTCAGGCTTTGAAATTAAAATTAAACTGACATGACATGACATGTAAAAGTTTGAGGAATTGTTAATAACTTTATATAGAGTCTCTCCAACTTGTTACTCTCTCCTCCTGCACTCGGTGTTTTCATTAGAAATTCACAGAGTTAGCAAGTAGTTGGTTATCAAAACAAAATCTATAGTTAGACATTCATTTCTATTTATTTAAGCTCATCCACTTTTGAAAATCGTTTCATCAAAGTTGGATGAGTTGAGCCTCATCTTAGTTTAATCCTTGGAAAGCCTCAGGTAGGGATTTGTAACTCTATTTATTCTAACATGATCAAAAAGATTTTAATTCCATCACACGTGGAGGGAAGGACTAGGGTTTTCATTTCTGAATAATAACTTCAACTTCTGTAGTAAATAAGAGTAAGGATAAGAACTTAACAATTGTCAGGCCATGTTTAGTTACAGATGTTCTAACTTTGGGATTTGGGGAACAATGGAAAGTGTCAAAGCATTGTTGTTACATCTTCACATTCCACAAGGTGAGATCAGTCTCAAGTACACTTAACTCTACCTTTATTTGGAGGTTATGCAATGTTATTCTTATCAAACTATACTCATCAGTTCTATTTTTTTTTATCTTTTCACTCCTGCAACATGTTTAGTACCTAACATGGTAAAATTTTAAGAATACCATACAATACGATAGATAAGAATAAGAAAATTTATCAGATCTTATAAAAATTTGGTATCATTCGTAATAATAAACTATAATAATTNTTATCTTTTCACTCCTGCAACATGTTTAGTACCTAACATGGTAAAATTTTAAGAATACCATACAATACCATAGATAAGAATAAGAAAATTTATCAGATCTTATAAAAATTTGGTATCATTCGTAATAATAAACTATAATAATTTGTTAAAAATTTGTCAAACTTTGAGTCAACTTTGAAAGGAGTAGTCAGAAAAGGGGATAAAAAAAACGGTATGTAGGGTTAGCTAGAGGGTCAGAAGAGAAGTGTATTTTATAAATACAAGCTTACCTCCAACTTCAAGGTTTATTAAGATTTGAGAAGAAGCTCTGTGTTTCACTGATTTTGTAAATCTGAAGAAATTCGAGTCTGAGAAAGGTATAGTAGTAGTATGTGAGAGGCCTGAACTTGTGGAGAGGGGGGAGGGGGTCAAAGTATGTTTTCTATCCCTACTGAAGCGATAGTATCTCCAGAGCAAATGCTTTGACAGCTTTCCTTCTCTAACATAAGAATTGTAGTTNAGTAGTAGTATGTGAGAGGTCTGAACTTGTGGAGAGGGGGGAGGGGGTCAAAGTATGTTTTCTGTCCCTACTGAAGCGATAGTATCTCCAGAGCAAATGCTTTGACAGCTTTCCTTCTCTAACATAAGAATTGTAGTTTGAACGTGGAAATCCTCGGATTGGATCTTGATAGGCAAACAAGATGAGACATCAAAGAGAAAGTAAGATAAGCCCTCTTTCTCCAGGATATATAACTTACCGCTCGCTAGTCGCTACCACTGCTAACATCGACAGAAGCAGAAGAATAATAATAATACAACTCCCCCTCTCTCAGAACCAAACGGAAGAGAGATGTAACGATACAAACAAATGCCAATCGGAATTATTTCACAACCTAGGGAAACTAAAACCCACCTTTCTGCTTTTCTAACCATACGGAATCAAAATTGACAAATTTTCAGAAATACTCCTGATTTCATTAATTTACTTGGCTTTTAGTGAAACTCTTGTTCTTCATTTGGACAAAGTGAAGAATAAAGTCATTTTTCTTTAGCAAAAAAAACACCAAATATTCAAATCTCCTGATTTACGTTCCCCCTCCCCCTTTTCAAGAGAAAAAAGTACTGCAGTTTGGCAACTATTGGTAAAGTTTAGTAGTAATAAAAGAAGTTATTGTTATTTTGAAAGGATTTGAAAAGTAAAAGTAGAACCCATTTAGTTGAGCAGACAAAGAAACGAAGCAAAACAGAATGACTCTCAGTTTCTTTTGATATTTAGGTAAATTACATGTCGCCAGGATTGTATGGACGATTATTCTAATTGTAGCTTCCATCATTTCCTCTTTCAACTCTTTCAATTACAAATTGCAGTCCGTCCTTACAAGGGATTAATTACTAAACTTTGAATTTTTAGACACTCACGTCACTTCTGGCCTTACAGGGCGTCGACATGACTGGACTTTTACCAACAATACATCTCTTATACTAAGTCTCAACCAAATACATAAAGTTCTGACAATTTATCAACAAAAATAAATAAACAGATTTTTTTTTTAAATTGAAACTTGAAAGTGAAAGTTGTTAGAATTTTTTTTGAAAATGGTCCCATCATTGGTGGAACTTACTAGAGGGAGACATAAAAGCTCAAAACTTTCACTTTTGAATTTCAAGTTTTGTCACAGTACATTAGAATTTGAGACCATTAAGAAGAAGTATGTGTATGACGAAGTGGAGGAGAAAGAGCAGCGTCTTGAAGCGATTTTCGATTTTGTCGCTTCTCCACATCATCTTTTCATTATTAGATTGAATTGGTCCTCAGCGGAAACTTCCTTCTAGAAAACTTTCCCTTATTGAGTGACTCTTGATCATCAATCATTTTCCAAAAAAAAAAAAGAGCAGACAAAAAAAAACACTTTTGGATAAGACGATGGTAGAGGTTCTAAAGTACTGGCAGTATTATTATCCAGTAGCTTTTGATAGGACAAAAAAGTTTTTGACTGATGTATGGGAACGCCTGTACGACGCCTATTGTCTGGTGACAAACAAAAGGAATTGCGTTACTACTGAAATGATATCGAAATTGTAACTATATTCAAAGAAAATTCCAAAGAAAGGAGTTAAAAGTGTTGTATGGACGGACGGTTCGGAATAAGAACATTTTAAAAAGGGATAAAAATAATTAATCAAAAAATTAACTTCCCACGACCATACCATATACCATGGAGAGTAGTGAGAATATAAAAAATTAAGTACTTTGTAAAGTCTGAGTTTTTTGATTTGATAAGAACAAGACGTAATGTGATGTAATAATAGACTAGATTCCTCAACCCTTTCAAAGAAAAAGGCCCACGTAGATCCTGTCAGATGATAAAAATCTTTTACCAAGCCTCATTTACTCCTGAGCCATAACTCACTAATTCACAACTACAAAGTGTCTCCAAAAACATTGAGTCAACTGCACTTTCAATATCATACAATAACTATACAGACTTTACTATTTTGATATCATACTTTATNAACATTGAGTCAACTGCACTTTCAATATCATACAATAACTATACAGACTTTACTATTTTGATATCATACTTTATTTAGATTCATTCGAATCTTAAAATCCGTTCCTACATTACCTAAAGAACTTTGGAAATTGGAAATGTTTTAAATTAACTAAATTAAAATTGAACTATTTAAGCAATAGTCTCAAATAGTTGATAACTACTAGAACTTNAAACATTGAGTCAACTGCACTTTCAATATCATACAATAACTATACAGACTTTACTATTTTGATATCATACTTTATCTAGATTCATTCGAATCTTAAAATCCGTTCCTACATTACCTAAAGAACTTTGGAAATTGGAAATGTTTTAAATTAACTAAATTGAAATTGAATTATTTAAGCAATAGTCTCATACTAGAAGTCTTTAACACTCATTAATTCACTGACGTTCATTATGAAAGGCAAGGCTTAAAGATTAACAAAATATGAATTAATAGCATAAAAGTTTGAAAACAAGACTAATTATTCCAGAACTCATCATTAGAGTTTTAACTCTGTAAAATTAATTTATGAGTTCTAAAGATTTTTGAATTTGTTGGCAAGGAACAATAGAATTTATGAGTATTGTTGTACTCTGTGCTCATTAAACCTTATAACTATTGTTCGATGTAAGAGACTTTTTTTCTATCAAGTTCCGTCATCATCGACATGTCAAAAGATTAAGTAACTAGCATCAAATTACTTTAGAAATACAAAGTATTTCCATTTTAGTTAACTACCCACCCAACAAAATGAGTCAGTTACTTGTTTTTTTTTTGCAATTTTTTAGTTTCATTTCATTGTTTAAAGCTCCTGTTTGTCAAAACATTTCTAATGAATAAGAATTTTTGAACAATGAAAGCAAAAATTTGCATTCTCAAGACAAATGTAATCTTTTCCTTTCTATTGTTATTTTCTGACAAGGTGAACCTAATAGTCTCAAACAAGTTTTTTCTAAGAATTCATTGCAAATTATGAGATTTTCATCTTCTGGAAATATTCTCGCCTTGTCAGGGTGGTAAGACGTAGAAGAAAATTTGACACGATAGTTTGGATTCGGATGACTCGTTTCATGAAAGTGAAGATGAAGGAAACCAAAAAAAAAAAAAAAGTAAAAAAAAATCCATTTATAGAAAAAAAAAAGTAGACGGACCTGTTTTTCCTCATTGTCACCGTCGTCACTCGTTCATTCATCAGCGGTGGACTTTTGGGGGACTTGATATGGTTGACGGGAGTTGATGGGAATGCATACTGATCACATTTTGTTTCTGGACATGTTAAGCAAATAAGTTTGGAAATTAGTTAAGAAAGACATGGTTCTTCTTTCAAGGAGACAAGATAAACTGGGAGGGTCTGTCGACAAATTAGGAACTATGGGACAAAAACTGGGCAGCAGTCTCCACACCCTAAAGGATGGACACTTGAGACAACAGAATGTAAATTCCATTGTTCTTTCCTCTTGGTGCTTTATGGTTTACTGTAGATTCTTACAAGTTTACAAATTGGGTAGAAAGGAACCACAAAGAATCAATATGACAACTAAAATGGTGTCCAAGGTCATGAGACTTCCTCCACTAGCAGCAGCAGCAGCTGCTTCTTTAGCTTTCAAGATTTCAGTTTTCCACTTTCGACGAACAATAGATTTCATATGGATCCCATCGTCACGTTGCCATTGGATATTTTTTGCATTATACCAAACGCGTCGTGATCCTAATTCAGCCAATTGTGGTGCAACATTCATAGCCACGTGGTCCTGTCCTTCATATGCTGGAATTGAAGCAAGAATGTCAAATTGTTCTTGTGAAATTCCAACTGGATTTTTGAGAACAACGGAGTATCGAATACGATGACAAGGTGGTAGAGGGCTTGAGCCGTTGTACACAAATACACCGCCATGATCTGGGAATAACCACGTGATCTATCGAAAATATTATCATTTCCGTTATAATTAATCACTTAAAAATTAAATTTTGAATTTTGTCTAACTTGAAAAGTGTCCACAGGTGATTTCCAACCAATCGATTTATTAGTTTTTTTAAGCTCAGCCTTTGTTTCATTGATCTTGACCTGCAAAAGTCAAGTGTACTCTTTTATTGCTGTACAACTACTTGAGTCATCCATAATAAATACTGGTCATACTCATAAGTAACTTTGAATTCGATTCAACTTACTTGTAATTCCTTAATTTGAGCCTTGAGGTTCACTTGTCGTTTGTAATAGTTAAGAAATGTGATCCCATTGGTCGGTTTTTCGTCACCTTCAATTTGATTCGTGGCATTTTGGATGAGTTCCTTGTAGTTTTTATCGTTTTCTTCAATTCTTTTGAGATCCTTTGCATAACTTACCATCTTATTGGTCAGACTCCCTAGATACAGCCCGAGGCTGAGATTCATCTGACGTTTTTTTGACCGGACTTTATCCATTATGCCTTTCTGTTGAAAAAGAGCTAAGTCTAGCGGAGTTGCTCCTAAGGCTTTCAACAGAACCGTGTAATTACTCATCATGCTGTCGTAATCTTGAGAGACTTGGTGATAACGTTTCTCAAGTCCCTTTGCCCTTACTTCCGATTTTGTTTCATTATTCAATTTTGTCAAGACTACCTTCATTCGAGCATTGGATTTAAATTCTTCCTCTGCTTTTTCTACTGGCTCACTCAAGAGTTTTAACTGACCAATCAAATTAAAATTATTATTATTTATAAATCTTATAATTTGATTCACAGTTGACTCGAATAGGTTAACCTTTTCAGCTCCAGCATTTTTGCCACCTTTATTGTACAATTCGTTAACTTTTGTCAAATTTTGGGTATGTTTCTCCAATTCAGCTGTAAAATTTTTGATAGCTTCACTCTTTGTCTTCATTTTAAGAATATTTTTAGCAGCTTCAATAACTGGGAAAAAATTAGGATTGTCATACTTTTGAATCTGTAAACATAAGAATGAGTCAAGGAACTAAAAAGTGTTAGAATAAGTTATATTCATTTTGATTTCCTAACACCTGTACTAATACGAATAATTGAGTTGAATTCCTAACAGATTCATTGTATGGTTGCCTATTGGTAAAAGTTATCATGATTTCCATTGGATATGTTCGTCCATCAATTCGATGAAAGGATTGACCGTCTTTTAGTCTATTTTTTGAAAAAAATATCACAGCTCGTTGGAAAAGTTGAAATTCATTGAATCCAAGCCCATTGATATAAGCAGCATCAAAGAATACTCTGTCATCCAATGTGATTGTTACTGTATCAATTCAATTGACTCAATGAAAGTACTCAAGATGACTTAATTTGACAAATATTATTATTCCCAAATAATTTTCCTTACAAGCACTCATAGTAATATTGTTTTCAGTGTCATTGTACCAACTTTGCAATGAGTAACTTGTGATTGGTTCGTAGGCATAGATAAGAAGTGTCCGAAGTCTCTTCCCGATCCCAATGACCTCCTTTGTATTGATGTTTACAGGTGAGAGATGTTTATTATTTGACACTGAACAAGTTGGGAATTCACCTCTCCAATCATCTTCCAATTCAAACAAAAATCATTATCACAAAGTCTTGTTTTTTCGAAATATTTTACTTACTAGTAAACCGGAGATACTTGGACTTTGGCGTCCTATCGCTTGACGACATATTTCCAGTTGAACTACCATCTTTTTCTTCAATTTTACTATTACTGACCAAATTTTCCTGATTTCCTGTTGGTTTTGTCTCTTTGGTTTGATTAACTAAAGTTACTGTTAAATTTCCTGTAGGTAATTTCTTTGGTATGAGTGGTAATGTATTATTGGTTTTATTTCCATGCAAAGGAATAAAAATTGATATCCAAATAATAGGAACGTACAAAAAAATTACTTTCATTCTTATAAGCAAAATATAAAAGAAAAGATGAAATTATTTAATTTTATCTTTCCTGAGAAAGTATTGNTTGGTTTTATTTCCATGCAAAGGAATAAAAATTGATATCCAAATAATAGGAACGTACAAAAAAATTACTTTCATTTTTATAAACAAAATATAAAAGAAAAGGTGAAATTATTTAATTTTATCTTTCCTGAGAAAGTATTGTTTTTATTTGTTTGTTTTTTTAATAAATTCCGACATTTCATTAAAATACTTTGACAACGAAATAAGCTCCAGTACATTTTGAATAATTTATTTCTAAAATTCGTGAATAATTCTAATTATTGCGAAATGAATAAATCTTCAAAAAGAGGAAAAGAATTGTGTGGATTAATTACATAATCGTGATCATTGCATAAGAATTTCATTACCTCATCTCAACAACTTTCTCCAATTTTCATTTTCATAATTAAAATTTTATTACTCTTTTATGAAGAGAAAGAGAGCTATTTAATCATATTCATTATCCAAATTAAACAATTTTTTTAAGTAAAAACTAACGAACATGGAGAAAGTTAGGGCAACATTTTTTGAAAAAAAAAAAAAAAAAAAAAAATATTTTTTTTTTGTTGACAGAGCGAAAAAGTTTAGTCTATAAAAATGGAAAGGTAGTAAGTGTTATTTGTGATGAGTGGTTTGGACAATGAGGGTGAAAGTTCTATTCTTCTTTCCCCTACTTTCACTAATCATTTACTTTTGAGAAAGTGAGGAAAAATAGTTGATCAATTTGTTCATTTCCAAAGAAAATGAAGTGAAAGTGGAGGGAGAAGAGAGTACCTTTGTTCTGGTCCAACGGACTAATTACTAATTACCACTTATTACTAAACTTGAATCCAATTCTAACCATTTACTCCTTTTACCAATCTTACTCAAATAAATAACTTTCTCATTTTTAAGAATCTTTTATTCATACTCGTATTATTGGAAAATTAACTTAAATCTTTTTCATTTATCCCAGAAAATCGNTTTAAGAATCTTTTATTCATACTCGTATTATTGGAAAATTAACTTAAATCTTTTTCATTTATCCCAGAAAATCGGATAACTATGGTTGAACTACAGAAATTATTAGCCAGATGTGAAAAATACTACAGTAGTTCCTTTCAAGTACTTTAAAAAGTTCAAAAAATATAGCAGCTGCTCCTTTTCTCAACAATTGCTAATTGTATTCTCATAACAATGAAACTCAATAAGTTNTTTAAGAATCTTTTATTCATACTCGTATTATTGGAAAATTAACTTAAATCTTTTTCATTTATCCCAGAAAATCGAATAACTATGGTTGAACTACAGAAATTATTAGCCAGATGTGAAAAATACTACAGTAGTTCCTTTCAAGTAGTTTAAAAAGTTCAAAAAAATATAGCAGCTGCTCCTTTTCTCAACAATTGCTAATTGTATTCTCATAACAATGAAACTCAATAAGTTGTTCTCCGCTTACGGAAACGACGTACATAACCCTCCCCCTTTCCTTTACACTATAAAAATATTTTACTTGTCCACTTTTCTTAAGCACCTAATTCCATATTTTGTGGACATGATTGCGGGTTTTCGGGTTAATTATGACAAACGACTAAAGAATTAGTAGTGAGTAGAGCACAAAAATATTACATAAAAGTAAATTTCATAATCAATAAGTAATAAATTTCCCTTAGATTTCGATTCCATAGATTATTCGAAATTCGATAAACCAAATATAATATTGGTTTCCAAAACCTTAATTATTTTTTACTCTCAACGTACGTCGAGTTTGACTTTTCGGAAACATGGAGTTTTGACAAATCTTAAATNCTTAATTATTTTTTACTCTCAACGTACGTCGAGTTTGACTTTTCGGAAACATGGAGTTTTGACAAATCTTAAATTTTTTTTTACCACCTGTGAGAAAAAAAAAAAAAAAAAAAATTGGAAGACTCTGTGTTAGATTAATACAGTGTGTTCGATATTCTTTGTTGTAATCCTTTCCCTTTGAGTCAAACATGCCTTGCACTAAACAAACAGAATGAGACCAAGGGAGAAAGAATATGAGGAAGAATTTAGATCATTTCTCTCTGCTATGTAGCTAATAACCACCAAAAACCTCTCGAGAACCCTATTTCCAAAAATTATGACTAATAATTCCCATTTATTTGTTAATTTTATCTTCAAAATTCCACCAAGGCGTTTCCATTTTGAAATTTTCATTAGAAAAAGAAGGGAAGGGTTCCTGGAACAGTGTTGTAACTGGAGAAAAGTGCTTTCTATTCTCTCCAGTANCCTGGAACAGTGTTGTAACTGGAGAAAAGTGCTTTCTATTCTCTCCAGTATAAATTCTCTTGCATTATGCACACAAGTGCATATGATGATGATAATCTCCCTCGAGAATTTAATATGCATTTTAAAGATACTCAAAATGATAATCCTTCTCTTAGACCTTCAGGGTCGGGGTTTCAAAACATCCCCAATTTTTGTTGAAATTATACAAAATTTGTAGAAAACTCACTTTTATCTCTTTCATTTTATTCAAAAGATAGGGTAGTTAACTATTTAAACATTATTAGCACTAAGAGTTAAAAAAAGTCTGTATTTTCTACCCCTTTGACATTAAAAGAGGAGGGCATAAAAGATCTATTCTAATGCCTTTAATAGGCACAAGGCAGGTCTTATCAAAATATAATTATGATCAATTCTCATAAATCTTTCCCAAGACTTGACTACACAAGTGTCTTGAAAATGAGTCAAAATTAATCAAAACGTTAAAAGTCTGGAGCATGCATGACGGATCCTCTTCCTATTGTGTTTTTCTAAAGAAGTCTTCTTGTGTTTAAGAATTAAATATTAAGTCTTGTGTTGTTGTGACTCCATTTCTAGTCTATTGTCAAATTAGCTCAAGTTCCCACAATCCGTAAATAATTAACAAAGGAAAGATTTAACAACCTTAAACAAACCTTGAAAACTTTCCGAGTGCAACAGGGCCAAAAAAGCTTCTTTTGGTTGTTTATAAATCCTGTTTCCTTTAGTAAGTATGAAGAGATTCTTAGGTTCCATAATATTCTCAATGGAAAACAAATTTAATCTAACTAACTTATCATCCATGTCTATAATAGTATGACCTAGAGCTAAATTTTAATTAACTTGGCCCTCCTTTAATATACTAATACTTGTTTAGGAAATTAGAAAATGAGTTATGATTGGGTATAAAATTTCGGGTTGGAATTTAATAGCAAAAAGGATAATAAATATGTAATTTGATATTAACCCTTTTCTCTATGCACTTTAGTAACTTATTAGAATGAAAAACATCCAAATTCTGTTATGTCACAGTAAACAACTTACATAATATTTATAAAAAATATATCCAATAATAATCACCATTAACAGTTACTAATACGCATTTTTACTACGAAACAAAATTAGCTTATTCAGAATTTCCTTCAGAAACAAAATGATGAGTTTTTTTTAATCAAAAAGGACTCAACCCAATCGTATCGTAGCAACAAAGGATTAAAAAAAAATTTTTTTTTTCTAAAAACTTTGTCTACCTTTCTCTTTTCATTTGTTTTCGGTTGATAAAGTCTCCCGGTTGGAGTGAAAGTGAAATATGGCTAAAGATGAGATTAGAATTTATAGTACATCTGAGAATTTGATAAAGAGACAATATGAACCAACTTCCGACCCCTCTGATCTCAGAGGAGATTTGATACTAATTTATTCTGTCCAGATGATCATGGTAACATAGAAAACCCACTAGATTTACTAATCAGTCAAATTTTATTTATCATATTGTTGCAGTTATAAATTATTATGTATAATTTTTGCACACATTTCTAAGTTTAGTATTATTTTTATCCTGATGTTTAGATATTATTCATAATTAGTTATTATGAAACAAAATTTTCTATTATTATGATTTTATTTCTTAGTGATGATTACTTTGTGGTTCGCCCTTATGTATGATCCATGGTATAAATATGGGTGTCTCTATGTGTTTGAGNTAGTGATGATTACTTTGTGGTTCGCCCTTATGTATGATCCATGGTATAAATATGGGTGTCTCTATGTGTTTGAGGTACCAGTTGTCCAGTATTCCTTCCCAGCTTCACTGGGTTAGAACGCCGATCAGTCTGGGCTGGAAGAGATTTTTTTAAAACAATAAAGTTTTGTTTTAATAAAAGTTAAATTTATTGCATAAAGCAATTTGAATTGAGTTTTGAGTTTTTATTTTATTGTAAGAGTTTTTGGTCGGTTGTTGGTCAGTAGTCGGCCAAATAGGTGGGAGGAATTGGAGCGGGAGAAGCTCCAATTCGAAAGTTAGATTTTTTTTTGTTTTCAGTTTGATTTTGTTTTTTTTAACTTAAAGTTTTTAAGTTAAAGTTTTTCTTTATTTTTGTTAATTGTTTTTAAAATTGGAAAGTTTTTGAGTAAATTTTCAAGAAAGAAGACGGACTGATAGGCAGGTGAGCGGTTTAGCAAAAAAAAGGTAAGCTAAACCGTCACAATATACTTTCCAGATCTCTAAAAGTATATTTTACTTAACCCTTTTGCTCCTTTTCCAAAAGTATCAACATGTTGATCAAAGAAATGCAGTGCGAAATGAAATTCTGTTGTTATTTTTTATACGATCTCCTTGGAGAGATGGGAATGATGAATAATAAAATTTCTCTTTATTAAGCACTCCTTGAGATGCATCTACTTTCGCTTTGAGAACTGCATTTCCTTCATTTTTTTGCATTGTAAAGAGAAAGTCGGAAGGTTGAAGAAGACGTAAATTGTAATTGGAGGTTTGTTGGATTGAATGCTTGTCTACTGTCTGAAGATACCGGTAGGTTGTAAGTTGGAGACATTTTCTCTAAACCTGCTTTCTCCGAAAGAGAAAAGATGAATAAGTAATGAGGCAGAGATGATGGAAGTGAAAGGGGAAGGATTAAGTAACGAGAAGAGCGGAAGAAACTCAAAAAGACTCTTTTCAGATTTATAAATCATAGAGACAAATGCAAATTTTATAATTTACAGCTTGTCTAGTCCCTCAGTTAGACTCTAATGAGGATCCTCACACTTGGGGAACTCACTTTTTAATAATAACTATAGAAACAGCTGCTCCTACTTCTAACCCAAGAAGATACTCAACTTTCACCTTGTTGAAATTATTAGGAAATTTAAAAAAAAAATCATTTTCAAGTTCAATGTGTAATTTGACAGATTATGATAGTTTTGTCTTGATTTGTAGGAAGGAGAAAAGTTATTATACTAAAGACACTGGCAATCTTTTGACTCCTATTGGGGGAAAATAAAACATGGAGAAAGTCAAATAATCCATGAGAGAGAGAAAAAAACTGTTAGCTGAAAAAGTGTAGAAGGAAAAGTACCATAAATTTTATGAATCACCTAATATTTTCTCTGAAATGAACCTCTTTTTTATGAAAATTTTTTGGAAGTATACGGTAGATAAAGGGGATAATAATAATAATATGCCGGTGCATATTTTCTTCGCATGATCTATGAAATGGGAGTGAGTGGAAGCCTTTTTTTTGAAAAAAAAAAAGAGAAAGTGGGAGAAAGTCAAATGGATGAGAACGTCTGTGCATATGAAATGGAGTTTGGGAGAGAATGCATGAAAAAGATCGGGATACCGTTAGCCAGTTGGGTAATCTATTCGCTATTTTTTTTAGTAGGAGAAAGTCAGAGACAGAAAAGAGAGATAAAGGAATAAAACCGAAGGAAGCATTAAATTTGAAACCAGAGAAATTATAACCACATAGGATACGGGTTACCAAAGAAAAATACAAGAGATAGTCTCAGGAAATTTGCAGTGTCTACAGAATTTTTGCAAATTGAAGCTCCTTTTTTAAGAATAATTTATATTCTAAATTCTACTGCTTGGGTCTGGCTTTTACTAAATCAAATACTGTAACAATACATCCTTCCTACGGAAGAGAATATTTAGTATGAAGAGCTTTGGGATAATGCTAAAATCCTTAGAGTTTAGGATAAATTTTCTTAGGTTCTTTCGTACTTTCTCTATAAGTGGAGAAAGTCAAGCCAAAAGGACGACGGAAAGTCTCATATCGTCTACAAAAGACATAATTTTCAAACTTAATGGTTTAGTATGAAAATTGTGATGTGAATTTTAAATGCCTTTCCGGTTCCTCTGCTTTCTCCTGACTTTCACCTTCATTCCATCCAATCTCGTAACTTCAAAAGGATTCGGCTCTTTACGAATTCTAATTCATAAGTTCCGCTTTTTTTTTCTTTATTTTGGTCAGAGTTTTTTCTTTTAAGAGCAGCTTCTTCATAAATCGTCATGCAGAAGCGGTTACGGAATTATTGAATTTTTATGAATGAAATTATTAATCCAAATGATGATGGTGGTTCATACGTGATGGTGATTTCAAATTTTGAAAATGAACTTCCATCTTTATGACTTTCTCTTTCTTGAGGTAACTTACTTACATCAGTGGACTTTCTCTTGGCTCTTTTTCTTTTAAAATTTACATATTAAGTTGAGCTTAATATTCAGTTAGTGTTTGGTTCTGAATCTGAGAGAATTTGGCAGAGAACAAATTACTTTTCTTCACGCTCCAAAATCGGTCTCATTAAGTCTACGTGCAGGAGTAATTCTGCCGTCACTTTTTGAATTTATTTTTACGAGTGACCTAAAAACAAGATTAAGAACTTTCTCCTGTTAAGCTTTGTGCTATAATAATTTTTACGCTATCAGCACAAAACTGAAAGCGTCAAGAGAGGCAATATGTCTTACTGCTTAGTGCATGAAGAATTCTCAAATATTCCACTGACGGGGGTCCAAATAGGAGAGAATTTAGAGACAGAAGGACAAGATTTATTGAGTTACTCATAAATCTTTGTCCAAAAACCCCAAAAATATTTGGAAAATCTGGATGGGAAATAGATATTGGATCAAATCTTCTTATTTGATACCATATTTACTAAACTAAAACCCAAATCCTACCAACTAATTCAATCAAGACCGTGTAGCTCAATGCTATCATTCTTTTCGACGGACTAGGATACACTCGGGTTCGATTCTCACTGTCCTATAGCAAAATTACAATGTGGAATTTTCCTGATAATGAGAGAGGATCTTGTCTCATCAAACAAATTTCAGAAGTTTTTGAACCATCTAATACTCAAGTATTAAACAGATTTACACATTTAATGCCCTGTGAACAGCTTGAGTGAATTTTTAAATGGATTTCGCCAGTCTATAACTAAGTATCAAGGACCCTGTATTTCTCCAGTTGAGCTCATCTGTCTGTAATTTGTGTACCAATTTGGAACGGAAGGATCCATGGATCGGATTCTGACCAACTAGAAACCTACATTCACGTTGACATTATTCTAAAGTTCTTGAAAAGAGTTGGAAATTCAGAATGGAGCGGTTCACTGACTAACTACGTCTCATTAGTTGCGGTAACTTTCACTATTTCTAACTTCTACACGACCAACCTAACACACATTGAGTCTAGTCTTCTTTCTCAGTAAAATGCCGTCGACTGACATTTATTTCTGTCCATATGCTCAGTCGAAGCCAAAACCAATTTTCCTTCAAGTTTTGTCCAAAATTAGAGATTTGTAGTAAAACAAGAGACAGTAAGTATAATTACTTTCTCCCAAACTTTATAAATTACAGGCAGGTATAGTTAGTTTACCTTATCTAATTCTCAAGATTCAATCTAATCAAACTGTTAGAAATTGAGAAAGTTGGATACTGTGGTTCATTTATAAATTATATATGACGCAAGAGAAAATGTCGGGTAGTAGTTTCTGAATTCGGTTCGGCTGCTACTGATTCTTTGAGATAAAAAAATTTTTTTTGAAGAAAGAGTTAACAAGATGCTTTCTAGCACTGTGAGTGGGTTTCGTAGAAAATAAAGAGTTGAATTGGGGAGTGGAGAAGAATAAACGAGGAAGATTCGGAAGGACATAAAAAGTCATTGAACATTGTTCGAGCGTGGAATGAAGTTAAGCCAACTTAAGTTCCCGGGTAAAATATGTAGGAACCAAAGAACTCATTTTCAGATTCTATACTACCCACATTACTATATTTGTCAAATAATCTCGTCCTACCCGTAGCCAGTAGTCTCACTCCCACATACATACAAATAATACACCCACTACCAACTATAGTAGTGCAGAAACTCTGATTTTCTCTTTTCTCCAATCCAAAGAGCAAAAGAGAAAGTAAAAGTGACAGATAGTCCACAGAATCATCTAATGTTGGAAAACTTTTTTTTCCTTTTTTTTTTTTGTATATTTCCTTAGAGTTTCAGTTCCTAATCCTCTTTTCCAATCTTGACGTTGTTAGTCAAGGCCTTCTTTTACTCATAGTTATGGTAGCTCGGAAAAAAAATTTTTTTCGTCCTTCTGCCCTTTCCAACCAAGTCCAACCTTAAAAAAAAGTTTTCTTTAGAGGCTTAAGATTTTATATTACTTGAGTTTAACTAAAGTTTACTAGACTCGACTTTTCCTTGGTTTACTGGTAAATAAGAAAGCCTTCTTACTCCAACTTACTCATGTTTTATGAATAATTTTAAGAGTAAAAGAAAAAGTAAAAGTCCCAGAATTTGAAAAGANCTCGACTTTTCCTTGGTTTACTGGTAAATAAGAAAGCCTTCTTACTCCAACTTACTCATGTTTTATGAATAATTTGAAGAGTAAAAGAAAAAGTAAAAGTCCCAGAATTTGAAAAGAAAAAAAAAAGACGAATAACTAAGAATTTTATTTTCTGTCTGTAGAAATGTTGATGGAAACTAAAGAAATGAANGAAAAAAAAAAGACGAATAACTAAGAATTTTATTTTCTGTCTGTAGAAATGTTGATGGAAACTAAAGAAATGAATTCGGAAGTGGTACATCTGGTTCTGTGTGATTATTCTTGTAAATTAGTTAATAGGCTCATCTGATGGAAGTGCATTTGAGTGAACTGAGAAATAATCCTCCTGAGTGGCCCATACGGAACTCTATTCAATAATAACAACAGAACCAATTTACTATCCCTTTTTGGATTCTGTTGGATCCGAATCCAAAAACTGAATTTGAGAGAGAAAGTCATTTAGGGTTGAATTTGAGTGAGTGAGTGGATAAAGTGAATGGTGGTCTTTTCTGTGGAGGACTTGACAAAAGTGAGAGAGCCCTTTTTATTAATGAATCATCCATTGATTAGACAGAGGAAGTCTCGGGAAGTACTCTTCTTCTTCCGCTTAATTAACACACACTCACTTCTCTAACAAATGGATCTTCCTTGTTGATCTTCTTAATTTTTATCCACTAAACCTCCTCAGTTGAGCTCTTTTGACTTATAAGAAGCGGCAGGAGAACTTTTTGTAATCAGATATTATTGAAAAGTAGAGAGGGATTTACTTTCTCTTAAAGATATTGCCTAGATAATTAAAGGAGAAGGAAGACAGAGAGGTTGGAGTTTCCAATTTGAGATAGAAGGAATTGGATGGCAGATTCCATTAGGCCGGGGAATTAGACTTTCCACTTTTTTCGACTTTTTCAGACAACTTNAAGGAATTGGATGGCAGATTCCATTAGGCCGGGGAATTAGACTTTCCACTTTTTTCGACTTTTTCAGACAACTTTATTCCATTCCATTATATCTTTATACTCCCATAACACTGGAACTGGAGAAATATACACAAAAATAAAAAATTCATATGGAAAAATATTTTAAAAACTATTAAAAATTAATTTTTTTTTTCCAATTTCTTCTTGAGCATTGAAGAACGGGAATTGTAAACTATTGANAAAACTATTAAAAATTAATTTTTTTTTTCCAATTTCTTCTTGAGCATTGAAGAACGGGAATTGTAAACTATTGAAATGCTTATAGTTTTAAGAAAATTCAATATAGTACTCCCTTAGATGGGGGAATGAATCATTATTGATGTTTTCAAAGTTTCAAATAGCGTGATTATTTAGAAATGTTCTACCTGTTTAAATATTATATGAAAATTAGGCACCGAAAATCCAACCCCAACCTCAGAAAAGCAAAGTTTTTAAAAATAAGTACCACGTTTCTTAGTGGAAAATCAAATCCAGCCTTAAAATCACACGCAACTTTCTTGTTATCAGGGATTCTTTTGCCAGACCAGTAATGTTCATTGTACGAAGTAGAAGTGCGTATTTTTGCTTGTTTAAAATTGCATATTAGAGCTACAGCCTTCAATTTCAATTTCTATGTATATTAGCATAAAATTCTGTAAATTAAAAAAGTTTAAAAAATTCTAAAATTTTAAGTATCTAACTTTTCCTTAGAAATTGAATTTTTTTTTNTGTAAATTAAAAAAGTTTAAAAAATTCTAAAATTTTAAGTATCTAACTTTTCCTTAGAAATTGAATTTTTTTTTCAGCGCTAATTTGTTAACACATCCCAATCCAATTTAATAAACGCACTTTTGGTTTAAATAGTTGAAAATAAGTAATTAAGTCATTAATTAGTTTAAAAAAGAAATTAACAAATCTGTATGGTACAATATCATTATCACAAAAAGTCATCATTTGGNCATTAATTAGTTTAAAAAAGAAATTAACAAATCTGTATGGTACAATATCATTATCACAAAAAGTCATCATTTGGAATTACGCATTAAAAATATATGATTCAAAATTATTTTGAATTTCCTAAACATTTGATGATAATTACGCAAATATACGTAAACCGCATTATACTACTAATACTCCGAAATATGATTCCGAAAAAAGTGCGTATTTATCGAACACTACATCAAATCATTGTTGAAATCGTGAATTTTACACAACATTTACATCTCTCTTTTGTTTTAAACGAAAAATATAAAAAAAATTTTACTTTTTTTTTCATCCACTAAGGAAAAGATCGAATACGAAAGTAAGGGCCTGAAAGAAAGCATAATTTCAAAAATGGTGGCTTTTGGCCAAGGAGATAAATAAATGATGGGTTTGTCTAAAGCCATGATGTTGGTGTAGACGGATTTGAAGGGGTGATATTCCCGTGTAACGTTTTTGAAAGTGCCATAGGGGAAAGTGAGGAAAGGGTTATTAATTTTATCTGGCCTTTATCTTCCAGCATAATGCCTCATAAAATTGCTCTCTGACTTAGAAAATTGGAAATCCTAGCGATAGAGACAGAACCAAAGAGTTTTAATAGCAGTAGGTTTGAAGAGACTTCTCCAACCATTTATTTACTCTAAGGATTCAACCCTATATTTAGTTCCAACCATACTCAAAATCTAAAATCACCTATTTCCAAACGAATTATATCACATCATCCATTCCAACACACAATTTAACTTCAGAAACAAACTACGAATTATTTCAACATTATAAAAACAAATATTATTGAGGTTCCAATTTTAAAACCCATTCTTATTCCCTTCGAGGGATTGAAGCGAGCTCCTACTCAACTCAGGTATCACCATCAAAATAGCACCCCCACTCTAATTACTTTCTTACCCTTCTTCCAACGCCGTAGTCTCAGAAAAAAAATTATAAATCCTGTTTCCAATACTACTATATTATCTCTAGTTCGAATTCTACTTGGTTCTATTTTGTAAAACGATACAAAACTTATACAAAACTTGAGCTTATTTTCTAATGAAAATGAAAGCGAAATCTAATTTGAGACTGTAATTGTTTTTTTTTGTAAGGATCAAGTTGGGAGGGTGGAGCTAAATGAAATAGTGGGCTTCAAATAATTACTCAACGGGCTATAGGTATTATATCACCACCGTCCGTGGTCACTCTGGGTATTGGGTAAATAATAAGACAGGGACTGTGGACTGTGGATTTCATCATTTCTACCACATGTTGAAGGAAATCGAAACCTAATATGTGTAATTACCCAATGGAATCAAGAGTCTTGGAATCCGGTTCCAATGAAAATTATATCTGACTTGAAGGAAATTTTTTTTTTTTTTTTTTTTTTTTTTTTTGGCTATTAGGTGGGTGGATAGATGAGGTAACAAGGAAGATTTCATTGTTCTTCGAAAACAAACAAAAGAATCACTATTACATCTAGAATTTATCTTATTCGCTATACTTTTCTTTAAAATCAAGAAATGGATATTCATCTCAAAGAACAAGAGCTCTGACTAGACACCAATAATTTATTAACTAACTCTTTTTCTTTTATACTAGTTTCGTAATGTAATGGAGTACTTAAGGTCCTTTTTTTAGTGAAAAGTTGTTATTTTTTTTTCTCAGAGTAAATAATAATACGATTAAGAATACAATTCTCTAAAGTTTTTGATGACTGATGAAACAGGTCACGTAAGAAAGAATGGCCGAAAAGTGTATAATAGAAAATGAGAAACGGAAATTGGATTTGACAGACTGTATTTTCCAACAATTGTTATTAAATTAGGATTGCAAATTTTATAACCAAANACGGAAATTGGATTTGACAGACTGTATTTTCCAACAATTGTTATTAAATTAGGATTGCAAATTTTATAACCAAAGAAAAAAATTACATTTTTTTAAGTTGATCTTATTTAATTTTCCATTAACTTTTCAACTCTTTTTTTATTTATTAATCCTTCACTCTTCACTTAGCTCAAATTGATTAAAGATTTAAAATAAAATTTTAAAATTTGTTTGAAGAATTACAAAGTCTACTCAATTCTGTTTTCTTCTTATTGATAACTTGTAAGTTTTTCCATTTTCATTAATAAGAACTGAAGTCTATTAAATTCAAGTTTACATGTATTAGTACTTAAGGACCCTCTTTATCACCCTTTGTATCTCTCCATTTGACATTTGGATTTTCATTTATAGAATAAAAACAAGCCCACCCAAGCGACTCAAATCTACAAAATACTCATCAAACCGTTTTTCTTTTGTCTTCTTATTCCCTTTGTCTCCAAAGTTATCCAATTCCGGTGTCTTTTTTTTACCCTTTCTATTGGAAAATGATAATATGATAATTTAGATTCGTTAACTTGATTTTTCTACTCTTCTCCTATTCTAACTGCGTCTTAGAGTTAAGAAAAAATGAAATTTAGACTCATCAAAAACTTTTCTCTATCTCTAATTCCATCTTCTCAACCAACTGACAGACCCTAGTTATACCACTCGGAAGACTAAATTCTCATAACCCTTTATGAATTGGCAGACTCATTGATGAAGAAAGATGAGTTTTTTTTTGGTAAAGATTTTGAGTAGGGTCCATGTATCTGAAATTGTAGAGCTAAATTGTAGAGATTGAGGAATCCGAGGAAGAAGGAAAAAGAAAAAGAGGGGTTTGAAAGTTAATGAAGGGTTTAAAGAAAGAAGAGAAAGTTTCTATCTCCATTCTCAAGAAACTACAAAGCTTTCCGAGAGATTCACTTTTATTTTATTTTTTACCAAAAAAAAAACGAAAAAAAAAAATTGTAAAAATAATTTATCTTATTATATAGCGTTGGTCGAAAAGGCTTAACTTTCCCTACCACTTTTCTCTTCATTTCCCCTCACCCTTTCATTTATCTCATACATCCACACGTAATTCCCTACCTTGGAAGAAACTAACTGCCAAACACTTATCATCATCATCACTCACCACCTTATAACTCTTCCATTGTGTCCAATTCATCCAACAATCTACTAATATTTGTTCCTATTATTGATTTTTCTCATTTCCCAACATGAAGAGAAAGTTTTAAAACTTCATTCGAATACAAAAGTAATGTACATTTTTGATTTCCTTTTGTTAGAAATTTTATTAGGTCTGGAGTAAAAAATAGAAATAGCTAGTTGAAAACCTTCAATAAGCATTATTATGATTTTCCTATTGCGTGATCATTTGATTTAAGAATTAAGGAGGGGATTTCATTGGTTTTCATTTTGTTCAATAGTGGGTACTTAATCTAATAAGAGAGCTTTCAATTGACAAGGGATGCCAAAGAGCCCTTATCTGCTCTATCATTCGGAAACAAAATTTTGTTTTCTCAACAATAGAACAAATCAGAAATTTTAATCCTCTCTCAAGTCATTGGAATTATCCTTTTTCAACAAATTTCATTTTGAACACTACGAAATAGTTCAACTACCCTACNCTCTCAAGTCATTGGAATTATCCTTTTTCAACAAATTTCATTTTGAACACTACGAAATAGTTCAACTACCCTACCTAACTTATAACTATTTAATGTTTTTTGTCCTAGGAATTTTAAATAAATAAGACTAAATTTAATTTAATTTTGTTAAATTTTTGGTTATATTTCGTGTGGTAAAGGGAGTGAATTGGATTGACATCGTATTAGTCTCCCGTCCTCTTGTGCCATGAGGGTAAGAAAAGATTAATTACATTCCATCTTCCCATTCTCCTTTCTCTCCAAATATATATTAATCTACCCAACTTTCTCCAGTGGTCAAAGGACAAGAAGATCCTCCAGAATCCAAACTTTTCTCTTCTTTTATTCTTTACTTTTCTCTTACGAATTAACAGTAGATGTCTAAGGACGCTTTCATCCAACCCCTCCTCACCCCCAGTCAACCAACAACTACAAAAAAGTGTATAAGATGGAAAGAAAAATGTTGAGATTGAGTGATTAGTTTGAGGATTTCTCCAGACAAACTTTATGATCAAGTTTTGATTAAGCTAGTCATTGACTCAACTTCTTGTCCATGGAATTNAATTTCTCCAGACAAACTTTATGATCAAGTTTTGATTAAGCTAGTCATTGACTCAACTTCTTGTCCATGGAATTCATTGGTCAAATAAAAAAAGTCTAAATTATTTGATAAAGTGTCCATTCTAAAGGTCAATAGTGAGGAGTTGTAGTCATTAGCTAAAGATGATTATCACCACTCTCACTGATTCATGAGGAGAATGAATATGTGATAGTAAGTGATGCGTAATGTTAGTTATCCGCTTAAGTGCCTCCGCCATCTTCTTCACCTACCTGCTCTAAACGAACAAACGAGCTGAATTAATCAGCTTATCATCCTACACAAAAGAATAAAAAAAAAGGGTTAAAACATTAAACTCTCGTTGTGGAGGAGTCTGAAAAAGCGCATTAGTGTTTTTTAGGTAAATTCCATAAGGTAGGACGGAGAAGTTGTGAGATGAAAGGAAGAAAAAGACATTAAGGTAGAGAGACAAAAGAGAGTTAAGTAATGGGAAATGAAATGATAAAGGGGGATGACGAAGGTAATGGTGATGATGACGATGATTAGGAAACGGTGAGAAGATCAGATTAACATTACCATCTTACCAACTATTCAATTTCATATTCAGACTTATTTTAACAAGAAATAATTAGAAAATGACTAATCATTAGCCAAAATTAGAAATATTTTCTTTACACTCTTCGAAAGTACTAAGAAACAATAATATATCACCAGAGCTCATCTCATCTCATCTTAAATCACCTAAAAATCATGATTCATGGAGGGCACTTCCAATGACATTCAATTCAACAGAGACAGTACGAACTTTCTTCTCATTTAATAAACTTTCGATGAAAAAAAAACCAAGGGGGAAAGGCATGAGGGGATGTGTTGGACACCTTAGAGCGAGTAAGAAGAGACACTACGTATCCTGAACACGTTTTTCCCTAATGGTTTGACGAAATGGACTCTGTCTTTTATCTTGATATCTTGGAATAGGATTCTCAAAATCCAGAATTACCCGTTTCCGAGGCCTGACTCCGTAATATCCTTGTCAATGGCTTATGTCTTATGTTATGTCTTAAAGGAGCTTTTTTTTTTTCGATGAAAAATGGAAACCTGCCAATTACGACACCATCACAAATATCGACAACTATGTATTGGATGGTGTCCGCAAGAAGGTGCAGCCTAATGCAAAGCAAACTAATTAGTTCCTTTTAGAGGTATTTTACATAAAAAAAAAATAGGCAAAATCCAGATGGAAATGACAAAGCCTATGGAATTTTTGAAGATTTAGTGAATTTTGGAGGAAAAATGTTGCCGGTATTTGGAATGTCTCAGTGCCATTATCATCACCTAAAAAATAAAATAAAGAAATAGTAGTTCCTTAGTGCAAGGACCATTGCCCAATTTTTGTATTTTTTTTTTCGACTTGAGTTGACTGACATGGTCACTGTCAGTTTAATTTCTCGTCAAACCGGTAGACACGTCGTGCTATGTGATTAATTCTGCCTCACTTCATGCATTGGACTTAAACCTTTTCAAATTAACACACCTGTTTGATTTCAATACTCAATTAATAAGAAATCTATAATATGGGTTTTGATGACACCAAAGGCTTACTCCTAAGGATTCTTATTAAACCTCAGAGTCTCAACACTGTGAGTCATTCTTATGATGAAAGCATTTTTAAATTGAATTTTGTTTTTGTGACTGAATTTATTAGTGGAAAATTGGGAGTCACTGAGGCAGGACTCTCCGCCCTGTCTTTATGAGTGAACGACTCAGAGTGTTGTACACAATGTTTAATCTTCCATTAGAAAAATACAACAATGCTCCCAAAGTCAAAGGACAAAAACGGATTCCATATCCATTGAGCTTTTGAATCATTATTTACTATCCCCCCTTGTGAGTATAGAGATTGTTAAATTACTTGGCCTACCTGGAACCACTACCGAAAGTATTCTCATGTAAATTCATTTAGATAAAACCAAAAAAAAACCACTATAGAATTACTATTTAGTAGACCCACTTTGTTCTGGGATAAATTCAACCCGGCCCCACTAATCCTACGAGGGTCATTGCCTAATCGTAATGCCTTTAAGGGCTTATCTCAACTCTCTCTGGGAGTTCAAAAACACTCACGTGCTTCTAATCTAAGAGGTTATAGATTTNTTAAGGGCTTATCTCAACTCTCTCTGGGAGTTCAAAAACACTCACGTGCTTCTAATCTAAGAGGTTATAGATTTGAAACTTCCTAAGAGGGTTTCTCCAGGTGACCTGGACTTAACATTTTAGCAAAATAAAGTTCTACATGAANTTAAGGGCTTATCTCAACTCTCTCTGGGAGTTCAAAAACACTCACGTGCTTCTAATCTAAGAGGTTATAGATTTTGAAACTTCCTAAGAGGGTTTCTCCAGGTGACCTGGACTTAACATTTTAGCAAAATAAAGTTCTACATGAANTTTTGAAACTTCCTAAGAGGGTTTCTCCAGGTGACCTGGACTTAACATTTTAGCAAAATAAAGTTCTACATGAAAAAGATCATTATCATGAGAGGAAGAGGGAAGGAAATGAGGTGAGGAAGGTAACAAAGGGAGTCGAAATTGGGAATTATGAGTACAGAGTAGTGGTCTGAAAAGTTTCACTTTCAAACACTCATTTTCACCCCTTTCTAAAATTAATAACTTCATTAGACTAGCCTTCCTCACATGGAGGGCATCAAGTTAAAACAAAAGGTTAGAAAATTTTGGTAAATTCTGTAAGTAAAGTAAAATGTAAAAAGGGTGACAGATGGGTTTTGCCAAAAAAAAAAAAAATTCTTCCGAAATAGCTAAGCTAACAACGAGTGAAAAAATTTCTTTTGTGTATTGGATTTCAATAATTTTTCAACCCCTTCTTTCTCATTTCCTTTCTCCCTTCTTTCGCTTGACTTGGTTTACAAGAATTCCATAAAGATGTTATCCAACTCGTTTGCTCTCACTTTCATAAAATCTCAAGTCAAGGGAAAAAGAATCTTCCGACCACCACATGTAAGACGATGTCGAAAAACAGTTACCGAAAGAATTTCGATAACATTGGGGTCCTTGTTCCGACAAGAAATTTGGATTTTGGGGTGGAAGACTCAGATTTTTTTGGTATTTCGGATCTTCTCCTAAGATCAAACCTTCCTTATCCACCACCATCTCACATCTCATGTTCTTTTCAATACTCATGTCGTCTTCCTTTTTTTTTGAATTTTTTTTTAATAATAATTATTCCTGTTTCTACAACTGAAATAATAAAACTCTTTTCTGAAAACTTGAAATAAAATTTTTGCTTTACTTCAGAATTCANTGTTTCTACAACTGAAATAATAAAACTCTTTTCTGAAAACTTGAAATAAAATTTTTGCTTTACTTCAGAATTCATTACTATTTGGTCTGATTTCCACGAGATGTAAAGGGATTAATTAATTAATTTAGAACATGGCGTTTTTTTTATGAATAAATGTAATAAGGAGAAAGTTGAATGAGTCATACTTTCCTGTCATATTGTATTTTTGTAGAAGACGCTGAGTGCGTGGTTTAGATTGACATTTTGTGGACACTCGAGAGCTTATCTANTGTTTCTACAACTGAAATAATAAAACTCTTTTCTGAAAACTTGAAATAAAATTTTTGCTTTACTTCAGAATTCACTACTATTTGGTCTGATTTCCACGAGATGTAAAGGGATTAATTAATTAATTTAGAACATGGGGTTTTTTTTATGAATAAATGTAATAAGGAGAAAGTTGAATGAGTCATACTTTTCTGTCATTATTGTATTTTTGTAGAAGACGCTGAGTGCGTGGTTTAGATTGACATTTTGTGGACACTCGAGAGCTTATCTAAGCATAAGCTAGACTATTATGATGATGACTATTATTGTATTTATATTCATTTCTTTAGTATTTTTAACATGAAAAGAGTTTGTACGATGAGAATTGATTCTCTTATTAGGGGCGAAAGAGTTTATCTGGATGAGAAATCAAATGGACTATGACAGGATGGACTAGCATAGAGGACTTCAAAGGGGTAACCATCAACAATAGAAAATTAATGAAAAGAATGAATTATCTAACCTGTGTTCTTCCCAACTACTGGACTTTTTCATTTCTATTCACCAATACTTCCCTTCTCAGTCCCGAATTTATTCATGGACAGATCCAACCCAGTTCAGACGGCTTGTCAATCTCATTCTCATCACAAATTCATTTTAGGAAACTTAGTCCAAATCATTTTATCGTTATCATTCACAATTCATTAAGCACCAACAATCTACATTTGTATCTTTACACAATTTAAATAAATCACTAGTTCACAAACATTCCACAGGTGGTCATTAAACAAACTGAAGATCAATTTTAATCAAATCGTCTCATCTCAGAATTGGGTAGGTGATACGTCAATCTATCGGAAATCTCGTCTAGATTTAACCATATGACATCCATTGTTGGCACTCAACTTGAATTTTTTGTTTTAATTTCCAAATTTTAATACAAATTTTCTCGTAAAACAAAATGTTGAAATGACCCAATGGAATTTGTTAATGAGGTATTATGTCAATCAGTCAGAAATATGATGCAGGATTAGATTATAAATTTGACATCAATTATTGTTAACGATCAAATTTTAGGAAAAAAAATTGGCAAATCTATAAAAATTTTGTATATAAGGTGTTATATGATTCTTTTTTGCTGGATTCATTGAATGCTGGTTGCAGGTATTGAAACAAAAACAACGCAACAGAAATTCACATTTAAAATAAAAATTTTAAATTAGCAAAATAAGTTAGAGAATAAATTTTTTTTTTAATTGTCAAGATTTTGATTTCAAAATTCAACACGAATTTTCAAATTTTTACTTCCCGGACTTCTAGTGGGTAAAATAGTGCGAGTTAGACCGGGTGAAATTTAAAATGACCATTTGATAACGACGTAGTTTCGCTCAAATTCTTTTCCTAGAAAGGTTATTAGTTTTTGATTCATTCATTCATTGTTCATTTCATTTACCATTCTTCGTTCATTTATAAAACTGACAAGTAAGTGGTAAGAGAGCAGTGTCATCAGAGACCTTGAGTAATGGAGCAGTTGGTCATCATTAAGGAAGCGCTGCTGCTAGAGGAACAGTCTCAGCAGCCAGACGCAGAACAACAGCAGCACCGGAAAAAGATACCAAAAGTTGACTTCCAGGTTGAACCAATTCCAACAGTTGAACCCATGGAAATCAAGTCTGAAGTAGACTTGACTGTAGGACTAGCGGACAAGGCTACTAACAGTTACTTTGTCGAAAAAATCGTTGATTGTACTGTCGATGACACAGACAAGACAAAGTTATGGTTTTTGATCAAATGGGTGGGATGGGATTCGTAAGTAACTTTAATTACAATTGCAAATGCGATTGAACGCTTACAGGTTATAACCTTTAGAATATGATCATTCGACAGTAGGCTCCGCTCCAGTCCAGTAAATAAAAAGCGACGCGGGCACTTCGGTGATTGGAAGATTCCATTGTTTAGGAATTTTAGTTTATCTTCTTTAGTTTTCCCTCTGATTGAGTAAGTTGAAATTACTACTGCGTACTGCCCCGAGGCTAAAAATAATTTATTCTTTATGACGTGCGCAGTAGAATTTTGGCTGTGCGGTGTGCATAGTGTTTTGTTTAAGTTCAGTCCTGCACCGTCAGTTATGATGATGACACTGTGAACAACAAATTTGACGCTTGATTTCTATTTCGCATTTTTTATTTGGTTGTTCTCACAGTGTCTTCGAAATTTTGAGAAATTTTAGCCTCATTTCGAAGGTATTTTAATTATCTTTAACTCCTTGGTGTTGATTTTTTTTATCGGGGGCTGAATGGCGCAACTTTATGTAACATTGAGGAATAACATATGAAACGCTGGGGACATTATTATCACTGATGATGCGGGACTGGAATTAGAAGTTATTTACATATTTATTTTATTTAAAGATTTAAGTCTAATTTCTTTTTCAGAAAGGATAACACATGGGAACCTCAAATTAATTTGGAAGATTCCTTTCGTCTGGTTGAGAATTTCTTTTCCAGGTCAAGAAACAAGAAGATAAAGAGTTTATATTCATATTTCAAGAAAGCGAAACATACCAGTCAGACTCAACAGAAAAAACGTCCGCAGAGGAAATTTAAGAGCGATTCTACTGACGTCCATAAGCAACAACCTAAACGAGTAAAAAAGTCCATTGTCACCATGGCTAACCTCGTTGAAGAGGTCAAAGATGAAAAAAAAAAAATTGAATCCGATGAGGAGACAAAAGTTGAAGCAGCTTTTTACAAGCAGTCAGAACCACTGATTCTTGAGGCTGGAAAGTCTCTCAAATTATTCCAACTGAAGGATCTTTGCTACTGCAAGCACAATGGCCGGGTAAATTACTTATTAAATTAAAATTAGTTCTTTTCAATCAATATGAGGATTAAATCTTGAATTTCTTGTCTGAAGGAATGATTTCATAATTCTTGTAGATTTATCCCTGTTGGCCAGATAAGACATTCGAAAAAGGTGGAATTCCAGCGGATATTTGTGGGTCAATTGAGCTTCGAGCTATCAACAGTACGGCTTACTTTGTTCAGTGGAGAGAGTCTGACGACTATCGTCTTGTTTTTCATGAAATTGCAATGAATCGATTTCCGCGGACCCTGGAGGCCTACCTTCAGAAAACTGCTGAGAGTCCATCATTAGTTTCTGGAGATTAATATTTTAGCTTCGTTTTGGTTCATTCATTATAAGCTAAAATACATAATGGAAAAATACTTTCTGTTTCCTCCTATTGTAAGAGTTCTGAATAAAATTTAGGAAACATAAAGTAATGAGTAAAGACTATATAAAATTGACTGTGATGAGTCCGGTGTGAGAGATTTTAGTATCCCGCTTCGGATATTCCTACTAAAATTTTTGTCATTTAATTTTTTTATTGAGTGTGTGACTATGACGGAGTGGTTCCTCGTTGAAAAAAGCAACCACTCTTAAATACTAACTGATTACTTTTTAATTGGATTCAAAGGATCCAGGGTCTCAACCGGGTAAAATTCCACCCAGACACTTTTTACTCTCAATTGCTTTTATTGAAACAATTTTTTTTATTCTCTAGGGAAGGGTTGTGGAGCTAATGATTACAAAAGGAACAGAACAATGCTCACCAGGACATCGAAAGGAACATGACCAGAGCAGAAAATGTGTCTGAGCTATTAGCCTCGTAACAAGGTTTTCTATGACAAGAGACATGTCCAGGTGGTAAGGGAAAACAAGAGATCTCGAGGTAATTGTCAATTCTGGTTGGTTAAATTTCAGTCTCAGCAACTAATGAGGAGAGAGTTTGAACATTTTTGAGATTGTATCAATGATTTTTACCCATCACTTCAAAATTCAAAGTGTCACCTCCCCATGGAAGTATGGCTGACACTTGAAGGAAAATTTCTAGATGACATTGTCAAGTAATGTGTTTTAGAATAATTGAACTTGTTGGTACCTCGAACTACTTATGTAAGGAGTGTAAAAAGTTTTAATTCAAAAGATTGGTCAACCGTCGCCTAAATTATGAAAAATCAAACCACTACTATTCAATCTTCAACTTCACTAAACTCTGTACGATTGTCAATCATATGTATAATTTTTTTTCAGTTCTAAAAATGATGGTTTTGTTTCTCTGTAATAATATTAGACTGGTGTGAAATTGGATTTCCCGAAAACTCCAAAAATAGCCCGGATTATGGTAAGATAGTATCCTGTTTTAGACAATTTGTGTGCAATTTAATTTATTTTCTGTCTCCCCAGGGAGTCAACATGGGAAAGTTTATGTCCCGTATTCATCGGAGTTTCTTATTATAGAGATGAGACTGAAGATTTGAAACAGTGGATAAAATTATCCTTCGTCTACGCTCTTAAGTTTTGGTCCAGGAGAAAGTCTGGTATGAATATGTAGTGAAAAAAGTAAATTGCTTTAGATACATTTCTAGGAAATGGAAAATTGATACTAGGTACTCTTTCTGAAGGGGATGATAAGGGATACTTCCCTTCTGGGAAAAACTGACGCAGTATTTTTTTTATAAACCAAGTTTTGTACATGTACGCTCTCCCGGATGATAAGTGTCCAAGAGCAAGTGGGCTGATTATTTTTACTTATGGTCCCAGAACCCATCTTTTAGTTTTTTTTTCAGTCTGATAACAAAATTGAGTCTCCTGTATCAGCACCCATTTCTCATTTTTATGAAACTTACTCCAAACAATTTGTAAGTAACAAGTTGAAAGATTAGGACAGAACATGACGCGACAAATAGTCCATTTCATGTACCCCAAAAAAAAATTTTTTTTTTTTGCTGAAGATGAAAAAGATCCCAAAAAAAAATAATTCTTGATCTTATAAGTAAGTTCTGCCTCAGCGTGAGGGTCTTGTTTAATGTCAATTTTTCCTCCTATCTGCGTTTGGACCAATAAAACTGTCCAAAGTTATTCGATGATTCGATTAGAGTATGGTACATAAAAACTGATTTGTTCATTTTTCCACTTTCACTTTTTTTCTTAAGACGCAGAGGAAGCAAAAAAGAATGAGTTGGAGTGGATGATGAGGGAATTGCAATTTTTCCAAAGAGTTGCTTCTTTTCAATTTTGCAAGAAGGAATGAAAAAAAAGAAAAAAAAGATGAGGTCATTGGGATTTGGGGTATAAGTTGTAAATTGGAATGGAACCACTTACAAGTCCTTTCTGCTGTATTGATGAACATAAAAGAAAACAATTTGGTAGAGAAATGATGATCAGTTTGAATATTTCCAATTTCCTTTCTCATTCTCTCCCAATTCTTCATTACATTTCTCTCTCACTCCTTTGCTTTAAAAACATGGATAACATATGGATGTCGGATGAGATGCTTTCTCTACTTTCACTACCAAAATGGATAACTTTTCTCGTTAAATTTTCTTAATCCTACCAAAAAGAAACTCACATTTCTTTTTCTTAGGTCTTCTCAAACAAGTTACAAANAGACTCACATTTCTTTTTCTTAGGTCTTCTCAAACAAGTTACAAATAGTAAGTTTTCCGTAAGTAGAACAACTCCTATGACCTTTTGGAATAATAATTTACTATTACCAAAACTTATTAACACTCTCGACTAAAATGGTTGAACATCTTCTGTTGAACTTGAATTTTAAACAATGGTTATAAAAGAAAGTAATTTAATCGGCTTTTAAGTAGGCATATTTTTTTGCAATTTTTGCAATAAAAACAAAAAAAAACAAGTACATTCTACATTGTTANGAGATGCTTTCTCTACTTTCACTACCAAAATGGATAACTTTTCTCGTTAAATTTTCTTAATCCTACCAAAAAGAAACTCACATTTCTTTTTCTTAGGTCTTCTCAAACAAGTTACAAATAGTAAGTTTTGTGTAAGTAGAACAACTCCTATGACCTTTTGGAATAATAATTTACTATTACCAAAACTTATTAACACTGTCGACTAAAATGGTTGAACATCTTCTGTTGAACTTGAATTTTAAACAATGGTTATAAAAGAAAGTAATTTAATCGACTTTTAAGTAGGCATATTTTTTTGCAATTTTTGCAATAAAAACAAAAAAAAACAAGTACATTCTACATTGTTANACTTTTAAGTAGGCATATTTTTTTGCAATTTTTGCAATAAAAACAAAAAAAAACAAGTACATTCTACATTGTTATTTCTGCTACTAGGAATAATAATGACCTGAGACCTGACCTTTTGAATCATATTTTCAATTGCTATCATCTTGTTATATGGATCCAAAAATTGAATGAGTCTTGGAGGACATCTGAGAAGCGTTGGTTGAATTTTTCCTTTCTAAAATTTTCTCTTTCTGCTTCCTAGGCTCTACGGATGAGGGCGGAGGGACTCAAAAATAAATTTCGGTCGTTTTTATTTTCATTTTCATTCTTTTTGGAACAATAGTTATTCAACAATGCTCTTCGGCTCGTCGTTCGGGTTTAAAGATTTCAAGTTCCAGAGGTACGTTACAAATCTTGCAAATGAGTCTTGTTTTTATGGCAGAATTTTTTTTTNAAAAATAAATTTCGGTCGTTTTTATTTTCATTTTCATTCTTTTTGGAACAATAGTTATTCAACAATGCTCTTCGGCTCGTCGTTCGGGTTTAAAGATTTCAAGTTCCAGAGGTACGTTACAAATCTTGCAAATGAGTCTTGTTTTTATGGCAGAATTTTTTTTTGTTTGTTTGCAAATCTACCACATTTACGACTTACGAGTTCGCATTTTCATTGTCTAAGTCATACNATTTTTTTTTGTTTGTTTGCAAATCTACCACATTTACGACTTACGAGTTCGCATTTTCATTGTCTAAGTCATACGGAATCTACTGATTATTATTTTTTTATAATTCCTAAATGCTGGCGGTGATTGAAGCAGAAAGGTACTGTAAAGGCTGTTGGTTTTGTTAATCAAGTTGATTTAGGGATTTAATAGTAAAGTATGAAGATGAGGACGAGGAGCATGTAGTTGGGCGTTGTTTCCAATGTCCAGTATTATTGGCAAAAAAACATGAGAGGTGAGGTATATAGTTTTAAAAAGTCGTAAAGCTAATAATGAATTCATGTGAGAACATTGAGAAAAACGATAAAAATGTTCAAATGCTCCCATCTTGTCTCCGTTTTTCTTTTGTTATCCATATTTTATTGTTATGGATGTCTAAGGTCACTTTTACCCTTCCTAGACACCGTGGTTCATCCAATACATAAATGTCAACCAATTGGGCATTCTAAGCGCTTCATAAAATTCAACGACTTGTCAGGAATATTTTCCATCCAGCTAGTAGTAGTAGTAACAGCTAGGTTTAAAAGAATGCTTCTTCAATGGTGTGTAGTTTTGTTCAAAGATGATGTGTACTAATTTTTAACGAGACATAACGAAAATAAGAGTCTGTTGGCACATCATTCTAAAATAAAAAAATTATAAAATTCGTTATGCAAACATCTAATTTTATGTAAAGGTAGATTCAATTCTCAAAAAAATGTACGATAACAATACAAAAGCTCAAGTAGTGATATACTGCTTCACTGCTTCACTAAATCATTCCTTTTTTCATTGTTACAGTAAGATTTATTTAACTGTCAAAATTATCTGCAAAACTCAAGTTACTTGGAAATTTAATGCAAAAAATTGATACTTTGTTTACAAACTTCTGAATCATAAATCCTTTCCAAGTAATATTAATTTTTAANGGAAATTTAATGCAAAAAATTGATACTTTGTTTACAAACTTCTGAATCATAAATCCTTTCCAAGTAATATTAATTTTTAATTCCAAGTTACCTAAATTAGAAATTTCAAATGTTAATTTTCAATCTTTTCATCATCAAATTTGCACTAAATTCCTACCACAATTTCAGAAATTCAAAATTAAGTAAAATATTTTTATCAAAAATTATCTGTTTTAGCATTGTAAAGACAAAAACAAAGGAACTTGAGTTTTGTAACCATTGATGATATGGTGAGGATAACAGGATATAAGTGTGTTTGTAACAGTTATGATTTCAATTGTTAAGAACTACTAGAGTTGGAATTCTATTGTTGAAAAAGTAATGGAGACGATGAAACAGGAAGTTTACCACCTCTCCATCATCTTTTTTAGATGAGTAAAGAGAAACGGGAGTTTGAATTGGTTAATTCTATTATGAAATTGGTCTGAGTAAGAAACCCACGCAATTCCACAAGTATAAATCCATCTTAAGATGATTTTCACCCTTTCCTACCTCACAGTCAGTCGGGTCTCTTGAGCTGGACGACAATAGCCAACAATTCATCCTCAGTTACTGAGTCGATAATTCTATTTGGAATCCTTAACAATGGAGGTCCTACCTTCCATTATTCACGCTTACTTTTATGTCCTCTTCTTCCTGATAGGTGGAAAGACAATCATTTCAACAATACAATCCCTTCGACTCACCCTGTACTCCAAACCTACATTTATGTCTAACTCATATTACTTTTTAAACTTACTAATTCATAAAACAAATAACAATGTGTACATACCGACCATCTCCACAGCTCGTCCTTACCTTGTGCATATCACACTTTTTTTAAATAAATTAGTATACTCTAATGAACTCTTCAATATGCACATGGTTTGATTATCAATGTCCCAGATTTGGTCAAACGACAGAAAAAAGAAGGTAAAGTTCAAATCTTGTAAAAATTGGGTCTTAAGTGCAAACTCTTTGGTTAGGCAAGGATAATTTGAATTATAAATAAAGTAGAAACTAGTAGTAACTACAGAAAATCCAAATCGTTTTCATTCAATGTTGTNGGTCAAACGACAGAAAAAAGAAGGTAAAGTTCAAATCTTGTAAAAATTGGGTCTTAAGTGCAAACTCTTTGGTTAAGCGAGGATAATTTTAATTATTATTAGAGTACTACAGAAAATCCAAATCGTTTTCATTCAATGTTGCTATAATTTTATAATTTTAGATAAGCCGGATTTTGATTTCCCAAATTTTTTGTATAATGAATGAAAAACAGAAAGGATTTTTGTAAATACATTAGGATGTATATTTTATATTTTGAATAGTATTTATTACTCATTTGACATAGGGAGGAGATTTTTCCGGCAGCGGGCGTGAACCGTGTGACATAGTAGTTTATCATAGTAGAAACCAAAATTTCAGGTCCATGATGGTTAGATGTTGCATTATTTGCCTCTCCAATGAATCATGTAATGATTAATACAGGATGAGCCAACCAACCAATCCCGAAAGAGTAAATTCAGATTCTGACCATTATGTTGAATATTCTTATCAATGGTTGTAGCAAAAGGAAATGGTTTTATTCCATTTTGATTAAATTCGGTTCACACGAGAATTGCAGGAGGGTCTATGCCAGTCTATTAGACGAAATGGATGGAAAATAATTAAAAAAAGATAAATCAAAGAGTTCTTTTGTGTAATGGGCAATGTCAACTGGGATTGATATAATTTGGTTAATTCTCAGGAACCTTTTAGGAAGAGACAAACAAGCTTAATAGCCCATTCACAAAGTCCCTTTATGGACTCATCCTTTTGTACAGAGACTATTTTCCCAGATTTCGGATTATAAAATGAAAAAAAAAAAATAATAATAATAAATAGGGTCCAGGACCAGCCGCCTATGTTTCCAATCCCACAAAAGAGGGTTAGTGCAAATGGAAAAAACTTCGTTTAGAGAAGAATTATACTAATTTAACCCAGTTCTTTCTCTTTTCAAACAATACGAAATGGTTACAAAAAAATAACACGAAAAGAAATACAAAGCATTAAATTCTTTGAAAATATGTAATCTATTTCAAATAACTATAAGCGTTATCTATTATAAAAACCTGAATTTGGGTGTTGGAATGCATACGTAAGACAGAGTTTTACGAAATCATAGAACACGAATGGTGAAATGAAATTTAATTTTCGTCAATTACCCATTGTGAAAAAAAAA
Source organism: Holacanthella duospinosa (assembly GCA_002738285.1). NCBI lineage: Eukaryota > Metazoa > Arthropoda > Collembola > Poduromorpha > Neanuridae > Holacanthella > Holacanthella duospinosa. Next base: position 422,656 of record NIPM01000085.1, on the reverse strand, counting down.
TGATTTTTGTCAATCACCCATTTTGAAAAAAAATATTGATCAAGAAATTATATAGATTACGGATATCTCAAAATCAAAATAATCGAAACAACTTTAAATGGAAGAATAGTACGAATTTGGATAAGGATGTCGCTGAAGCATTTGATTTGAGGAGCTTTAGGGAGTTTTGAATGTTAAATTAAATATTTCTCTAGTTAAAAAAAATTCAGAAATTGGTAAGAAAAATCAGAAGTAAGGATGTTCTGCTTGTTCTATTTGAACAATCGGCTCATTCTCTGTACCAAATGAAACGTAAAGTTGAAGTTAAGTTTAATGTATTATAAAATTTGAGAGACTCAACCTTTTTCTTGAAAAAGTTTGAAATGACTTAAATTAAAAGTAAAAATCTAATGAGCCTTATAATGAAGTAAGTGGAGAAGTTTTAAGTTTCAAAAGTAGTCTCATCATCGGTACTTTCTTCTGGTTCCAATTTCCTGTGACAGGATTTTGAAATGAGCTTCATAAAAATTTCAAACCATAGACTTATTAGAAGGAACCTTTTTCAAAATTAAGCTATTGTTCAATTTGAGTTGGTTTGGTCCATCAAAAAAATTTTAGGAGATCATCTGGAGGCGCGACGAAGCGAAGCGGAAGGATATGACAAACTCAATTAGTTTTAAAATAATTTGAAAATGAATTGAGAAGAAATGTGTATGAAATCTTAGAGGAGATCCCTAAGAAGGATCCACATGTTCGGAATTTGACCTCTACACTCCCATAGTTTTCCCTATGGGTCAATTTAATCCTCTTTGAGCTTAAAAGAAGGCCCAAAAACTAAATCCTAATGAACTTGAACCGAAAAGTAGTTCCTTGATGCATCTATAGTAGAATTGAAGAGTTTGAGGAAATCTGTAGAGGGATCTTTTCTCAAAACTTAATTGAATCTTTGTTTTTATCTAATCCAACAGGAGACTTACTTTATTAGCTTTTATTCCCCTTCATTAGAGATATACAAAGAATTTCCCATGGGAAGTGGGGATAGGGCAAGAGGGCCATCAGACCCTCTACCCAAAAAAATACCATTCTACATCTGTTACTGTTACTGAGGACAATCTGTTACAGTAGAATTTACTTTTCGTTAGTTTGCCAAATTAATTTAGCTTGACCAAAATTCGAAACGCTCTTAAATTTCGTAAGAAAAAAAAATTTGTTCTTATTATTATTATTTTTTCTNCTGTTACAGTAGAATTTACTTTTCGTTAGTTTGCCAAATTAATTTAGCTTGACCAAAATTCGAAACGCTCTTAAACTTCGTAAGAAAAAAAAATTTGTTCTTATTATTATTATTTTTTCTTTTTTTTTACAAATTTTTGGTTTAACTTTTTAATTTAGACAGGTGTGATGCCGTCTATAAAAAACTATTTATTCATAAGTTAATCGTGAAATTTAGAACATGTCAGATAGAATGTTTTCAATGGAGATGAGTTTCCTTACTGTCAGATGGGCAAGTATCTGGGTGTATTTTCTTTGGCATACTATTTACTTTTTACTTTTAAAATTTATTCCCTCGGGCTGTCGTAATCAGTTCAAAATTTTATTTTGACATTTCTAAAACGATGTAGGCAGGATGTGTCATTTGTGAACTCATATTCTGCTCTAAACTATTACAAAACGAATTTCCCAGTGTTAAAATCCAGAAAGACCTCCCCCGCATTTTCTTCTGCGCTTCTGTTCATATTTTTATAGCTATCTCCGATGATGCCAAAATTATATTTTTTTTTATAAGTAGTCATTTGCTCAAAATGAGGGATTTATATAGATGAATGAAGATGATGGTTCCGTGGTGGTTCGTTCATATCATTCCCCAAAGTTGAAACTCATGTCAAGCTCTTTTAAACTTATAGATGAGTAGAAGCATAGATGAGGTTTGTGATAATAATTTCTGGTACAAGTAAGTTTTAAGTGTTATTTGGAATTCGAAGGAGTTTAGTGGTGATGAGGTTTCCGTTTCATCGCTTTCTGAATCATCTGTTGGAAATGAGACTATGAAATCCGTATTGAGACACTCTTCATCCCACCGACGGGATATGGAACTTCAAAACATGAGAAACTGGGTGATGAGTGTCAAACAAGTGTTTTCTGATACTCTATTTTAAAACATCTTCCAATTTGTCACCTCCACATTCATAATCTCTTTCAACACACTCACGCTCACGCATTTTCAATCATCCAGATGGACATGGAAATCATTTTAGGAAATAATCAGAACTTCGGCCACAACGAGAAATAAATAGAAAAATTATTGTTTCCAAAAATTTGTGGCCAATGAGATGATTGAAGAAAATTACCAATAATTAGGCATATTATTATAAAAAATATTAAGAATTTTCTTCCAGTTTAACTGAATTTTTACTTTCAATGAACATGCAACATGTAATTTGAAGGAACGATTTAATAAACATACATTTTTAATACACTTGGATTGATTTTTTTAGGAACTGAACCAAATGGTTGAAATAGTAGTCATCACTATTTAGTTTTATATTATCATTAGAAATTATTGACTTTAGTAAAAGTTAACTACTTAAATTAGCATTTCGGCTAAGCACGGAATGGTTTACCATAGTAATACCTAAAAAATAGTCCTGAAATAGTCTACTTATACTGAAAAATTGAAATAATTGAGTCTACAGTTTGAGTCCATTGAATGAGATTGCTTTCCTAACTAATCTTTACTCAGAATATTTAAAGGGAGTTATGTAACCGATAGTATTTACTCAATACTTCCCCTCCAGCTAAATAATATAAATCCCAATTCTCCAATCTGTACATTTTTTTTTTTTTTTTNTTACTCAATACTTCCCCTCCAGCTAAATAATATAAATCCCAATTCTCCAATCTGTACATTTTTTTTTTTTTTTTTACTTTAACTTCTTTTGATCTAGAGAATGGAAATCAATTCTTGATTTTAATTCACTTANTTTTTTTTTTTTTTTTTACTTTAACTTCTTTTGATCTAGAGAATGGAAATCAATTCTTGATTTTAATTCACTTACCTGAGCTCTTCTGTCTCTTCCTTTGAATTTTTTTTATCTCCTCGTGGATGATCTGTGGATAGAAAATTATATAATAGGATTCCAGCGTTTCCAATTTCTCCCAGGTTAGGATTATTTAGTAGCGAGGTGATGGTAACCTAATGACCACCTGTGTGGTTTTGGGTAATAAATTAGATAAAGGGAAAAGGTTTCTTGAGAGATAGGATGAGAAGTTCCATGTAAGAAAAGGCACCACCCCCTGGCCCTTTGAGTTTTTTTTTTATATGAACCCACCGGAGTTAACACAAACATACATAACAGAGAGGAGATATTTGAAGGAATCTTTTGTCAGAAATAAGTCTCCTCGGTTTTGGATCCTTTTGTCAAGGGATCACAATATTGGTCTTCCACAATGAAAGACTTACACATGTCCTATGCTCCAACGGTTTGATTTTTTAGATCTTATGCTTCAACCACAAAAAAACTTTGCCGCTACTGCATCAATAATCGGACGGCTGAACTTGGACTATCGGTTTCATTCTTAGGTTTAATCCGAGGTGGTAACTCATGCTAAATTGGGTAACCGAAAACTCTAGAGCTTCAGAGAGAAGGTGATCAACTGGAAGATAACTCATGTAAGAACTTCTTTNTTGGGTAACCGAAAACTCTAGAGCTTCAGAGAGAAGGTGATCAACTGGAAGATAACTCATGTAAGAACTTCTTTCTAATGGTAACAAAATGAGCATTTGGTTAATGGTTACAACACTAAGGATAAAGCATAGAATTTAAAAAAAAAGTACAAGATTGTTAAGATAGTTACATAAAAAAATTACTTACAAAAAAAAGAAATACAATAATAATTATAATATTCCTATTATTTAGTTGAATTATTTATTATTCTGAGCTGATAATTAGTGTTCTCCATGACTCTAACTCCGGNTTGGGTAACCGAAAACTCTAGAGCTTCAGAGAGAAGGTGATCAACTGGAAGATAACTCATGTAAGAACTTCTTTGTAATGGTAACAAAATGAGCATTTGGTTAATGGTTACAACACTAAGGATAAAGCATAGAATTTAAAAAAAAGTACAAGATTGTTACTTACAAAAAAAAAGAAATACAATAATAATTATTCCTATTATTTAGTTGAATTATTTATTATTCTGAGCTGATAATTAGTGTTCTCCATGACTCTAACTCCGGAGTCATGACTCTGACTCTGACTCTCATGACTCTGACTCCCAGGGTTTTTGGGAGTCGGGAGTCATTTGATGACTCTNACTCTCATGACTCTGACTCCCAGGGTTTTTGGGAGTCGGGAGTCATTTGATGACTCTGACTCCAAGGGTTTTGGGAGTCAGAGTCATGACTCCGGGAGTCGACTCCCAGACTTGGGAGTCATGACTCTTTTGAAACATGCGCACATGGGACTATGGGACTATTTTTTAACAAAATTTACATGCAAATATTATTTCGATAGTTATTTTTACAAAGAAATATTAAAAAAAAGTTACGAATTGTTTATTTAACCTGATGAAAGTGGCTTTTTTAGTTTCTTATTGTCCAGGAAACTGAGAAAATTAGCTAACTTAGAAACAAGAAAACTAAATGTATTAAAAAAAATCAATTTCAGACCCGATTTTCCATTTTTGTATTATGTAACTCCGGAGTCGAGAGTCATGACTCTGACTCTGACTCAGAGTCGACTCCCAAAATTCAAGGAGTCAGAATCATGACTCCGAGAGTCGACTCCCAACATTTAGAGAGTCAGAGTCATGACTCTCAGAGACAATGACTCTGACTCCGGCCAAACAGGGAGTCATGGAGAACACTAGCTGATATCTAAAAATATAAATAATATTATGAAATTTATGCCCAACTCTGTATTTATTCGCGGTGGATGGATAGTTAGAATAAGGACACATGCACTGAAGTTAAGTGCACTTGCACTTATGTATAATTTGTTTTACTTTTTATGACTTCTGGTTGAAGACAATTTTACAACTGATTGGAATGTCATTTATTCTATCCGGTGCATTTCTACAACTGATTGGAATCTCATTTACGACTACCAATTAGAAACGAGCTTTTAGAGTTTGCGCATTTGGCAAATGAAAGAGCAACACGTGATAATTGAAGCGCGCGAAGTGCATAATTTGAATTTTTTTTTGTTTTTTTTTTGAATTTGTTTGTTAAAAAATTGATCTTAGGTTTTAAAACTAATTAAAGGTGATGTTGCTTCTCGAATTAATTGTTTTTGGGTAAGAAATGCTTGGTTGATTGATTACAGGTAAATGAGTACATATTCTTTAAAATAACAATTGTTTGTTTCTTCTAACTTTAGTACCCTCTTCCCAGTTGGGAATTTTTCAGGGATNAATTCTTTAAAATAACAATTGTTTGTTTCTTCTAACTTTAGTACCCTCTTCCCAGTTGGGAATTTTTCAGGGATACCTATAAAATCAGCTAAGGTACCATGACCATGGCTCATTCAATCACTTTGCAAAAAAAAAATTTGCAATTGGAAAACATTGCTGTAGGATCTTGGAAGGAATTTTTCTTGAAATTATAAAACAATTGTTCCATAAATCAATCTCCGAAGACTCTCTCTCAGTGTGAATCCGTCAAGTTTGAAAATAACGTCGACACAGGGGCTCTGGTCATGCCATTTCTAATACCAAACCGTTTAAAGGGTCAGTTGGAGTTGTTACATAATGAAAACGGAAATGAAAGTCTGAAAGGGTCTGCCTAAGGATCTGGAAAATATGGTTCATCCCACCTCCACCGAAGATATGATTTATGACCACAGCAGTCGTTCTGACCAAAAGCCAGGCCACCATCAGAACCATTCGGAATCAATGGTCCCTTCCATCCATTGACTCTTCCATAATTTTTTGGAAGGAGACGTGTCACAAGGTTTGCCAACATTCTGACAGCGCTACACAATTGTCCTGTCGTAAAAGTTAGACTATTGAAGATCAGGAAACTAAGGTATATTGTAGTAAATGGTCTGGGTGGTTTTACAGATAACCTCATTTTCAATTGCTCTTCATTGTTTGTCACACTCATCAATAAATATGACTTCAGTGAGGGTCTTCAGTGACCCTTGTAACTGAAACTCAAAAGGGTACTGCCTTCAACTGAGAAAAAACAGGGTGCAATAAGTCTTTAATTGTTTTCCTTAGCTGAGAAATTGACAACCAAAGAATCTCAATTTCATAAATGAATGGGAACTTTTCATATGAATAAAAAAGGATTCGAAATTTTGATGATAAAGGGCTCTCTTCCACTGTGTAATTAAAATCGCCGAGTCCCGTTTTCTATAGAATGAACTGACGTTGAAGATTCACCTTGAAATTGAATTTTATCGGGTTCGGAATACAGCTGAAAAGAAAAATCGAAGGCCACTCACTCTACCTTAAGGTTCTGAGCCCATCGTCGTGGTCATGCTCAAATCGTAAATTGTTATTGCTCAATGAATATTTTTCAAGAACGATTAATTTTCAAAAGCGAAAGTCTGAAGAATGAAAACTATCGGTACTTTTTGAAACTATTCTCTTTTGTAACATTTCCTCAGNAGCGAAAGTCTGAAGAATGAAAACTATCGGTACTTTTTGAAACTATTCTCTTTTGTAACATTTCCTCAGGTTCTGCTACTTATGTGATTGTATTCATCGATTCTTCAATAATTATTATTGCAATTTTAAGTGATTTTTTTTTCTAAATTTTAGCAGAAAATTGATGGGAAGAGAATAAATAACAATAATTATTGCAGTGGAGCTGTCAGTCAATTCTAAAGGAAATCCAAGTGGAAAAAGTAAATTGGAAATTAGCAAGTCTTCAAAGGTTTCTGTTGGTAACAAGGTTTCATAGTTTGTAAATTAATTAGTACTGGGTTTCTAGTAAATGGCTAGTTCAAGATGAAAGTAATTAGTTTAGATATATACAAGATTATAGTCTCTGTAAAGTCCCAGAATTCACTCATCCATGGAGATTCAAGAAGTTTCTTTCTTAGGAAGAAACTGATGAAACGCCGTTGCTCCTGGTTTAAAATTAAATACTTTTCCCATCACCACCGAAGCACAAAAATGTTACTTAAGTTGAAAAATTGTAACTTTGGAGGTTTCTGAGTCCTTTATTGAAGCATTTGGTTTTCCACAGGAAAAAGATTAGATACCCGTGTCATTTCTGTTCTGTTTCTCATCTATAACTTTTACAAGCTTATTCCATAAGACTGCCCATAATCTCTTACATGGAAAAGTCTAAGTGCCCGGGTCAAGTTTCGGCCTTTTTGAATACTTAGACATTTCCCTTCTTTTTCCTAATACTACTAGTAAGTTCTCAGAAATCTTTCACTAACTCCTCGATGCACATTTTCTGCCTTTTTTTCATCATTTGGCTCATTTGTAATTGTAACCAGCAGCACCATCCGTACCCCGGCGACTACATTTTCACGACTTAACTCAAACAGTCTTGTTACTATCCGNGTAACCAGCAGCACCATCCGTACCCCGGCGACTACATTTTCACGACTTAACTCAAACAGTCTTGTTACTATCCGTCTGTTACCGTATTTTTACAAATTGGAATCAGGCACTTATTCATTCTAACTACAAGTTAAAATCTTTTCATTACCAAACGAAATCAGTTCAAAAGATCAAAACTTCTGGGTAAATTTTCTCAGTTTCTACACAATAGGNGTAACCAGCAGCACCATCCGTACCCCGGCGACTACATTTTCACGACTTAACTCAAACAGTCTTGTTACTATCCGCCTGTTACCGTATTTTTACAAATTGGAATCAGGCACTTATTCATTCTAACTACAAGTTAAAATCCNTGTTACCGTATTTTTACAAATTGGAATCAGGCACTTATTCATTCTAACTACAAGTTAAAATCTTTTCATTACCAAACGAAATCAGTTCAAAAGATCAAAACTTCTGGGTAAATTTTCTCAGTTTCTACACAATAGGTAGAAATTTAGGTGAATGGTAGATTGAAAATTTTGAGTTGATAACACATGTGGGTTTCTATGTTGGAAAAGACGTTGTGAGACGGAGACAATCTAATTTCCTGAAAAAGTGTCTCCCCCTCATTTGTACTTGTAGTTACTGATGCGGAAATCTGTTTCAAGATTTTACAAGCCAGGAGGGTTTAGATGTGAAAATTCCCCCCTGGTTTCCTCTTTCACTTACACCAAGGCTCTAGACTCATTAATTTTAAATTACGAAAAGAAGAGAATTTTAACAAGATTGTAGTGGAAATGGTGGTATTTCCTGTTAGGCAGGTCTTGGTGAAAGTTAAAATAATAATAATTCCTTTCTTCACCTTTCCCCAACCATTTTGTTAGATGAAGGAATTTGGTCGTCTCTAGAGGACTCACGGTCTACCTTCCACGAACCAGCCCGTCTACCCCCAAGCACTTCCGTTCCACTCCTCTTCAAAAAAAATTAAATATTAATAAATCTACAGAGACTGACCATAAATTAGAGTTGAGTAACCTCCGCCTTGGACGGACTCAGAAAAGATCCCAAAGTGGATTCTCGGTGAAAATAAAATGCATCATCATGAATTCATGAATGGGACGGGTGAAAAGAGTTTGAACAATAAAGCCTAGATGAGCTCCTACCACCAAAGGTTTCTAGAGAAATACTTGAAATTTCCTAATAATAAATTATTCAAATCTACAGTAAAGTCAAGTTGAGGGAGGAAGGCTTCTGAGGGAGGGATAGAAGATATAAAATATAACCAAGAAACAGAAAAGAAGAAGTTAGGAAGTATCCAAATCTGGAGATCTTCTTGACCTCACAAGACGCCTCCTCCACATTTCCAAGAGACAATATAGTGACAAGAGTCTCTTTGGGAAACTCTTCTGGACACACTGTCACTCTTTACACTATTTTATGAGTCATTAAGCCCATACAGAACTTTATAACAATGGGAAATGGGAATCTTAGAATCAGTCTCTAACTTTACATCAAAAGAATAAAAACTTTTTCTTTTTTTTTCATTTCATAGCGTGAGAATGTGAATTCTTGAACTTTTTTTGAATCCCGAAGTCTTCTTACTGTTGTTGATTTTTGAACAAGCTAGGGGAAGAAGTTTTCAAAATTTTGGATAAAAAAAAACTATTGGGAAATAGGCGGAGCCACCACGGTGTGTATCTTCTTCAGTTATCTTATCTCTAATAATTCAGTCAACAATGGACAGAAAATAATATAAAACTATTCTCTCCATCAGTCATTTTTTTTGTATTGTACTTTTTTTTTTACTTTATGTAATAGCACCAAAGTGTCGAAGAGTAGTGATAACAAGGACAAAGCTGAGAAAAGTGAAAGATGTGAAACTAACTGGCAAACTTCCTGCCTGTAAATTTTTTATTTCATTATCTAAGAGCCATGGGTCCTAAGAGAAGGCATTGTTGCTCATCTCCATTGTTGTTTTGTTTACAGTGGAATCCTATTGAAATAGATTCATTCGGAAGGACATTAAATAATGGACCTTGTGTCGCTTCATGGAGGGCCGAGTTCCTGTTGACACTGGACTCGAAACACAGTGGGACATCCGAACTTAATTTTTTTGCCCGTATTATGAATTTTCATCTCGTAAAACGTATCCTCTTGACTATATTTCATGTTTAACTTTTTTTTTTAATTTTGAGAAATTTTATTTCTATTTTTATACAACAAAGTACTAGATGTTCTATNTTTTGCCCGTATTATGAATTTTCATCTCGTAAAACGTATCCTCTTGACTATATTTCATGTTTAACTTTTTTTTTTTAATTTTGAGAAATTTTATTTCTATTTTTATACAACAAAGTACTAGATGTTCTATAAAAATTTTTTTTTTTTTTTTACAAAGTTAAGTTTTTCTTTAGTAGTTTGTGTTTTATTTCGGGGTTGAACTTACCAGTTACTAAAGAAAGGCACCATTGAGGACCAAAGTCACCCAAGAGTCAGTTTCAACAACAATGAGCTTAATGGTGGGAATCCTATTGTTAGATTTCTCCATTGTGTTAACTCTACCCTCAAAATACATCTTTTCAAATCTTTTTTTTTTCGTTCTTATTCTCCGTTGCTATTTGATAAATTTAGATAATTTAGTAAATTTTGGTATCATCATTTTATTTACAGCTTACGTTAGGGTATTGAAGTCAGTCACTAGAACATGTAACTGAAAAATACGAACATTTGTAAATGAAACGAAATTTTACATGGACATTCGAGCATGGTTATCAAAATCAAAATTTTGATTTTGTATTATTTCTTCATGTTATCAATTTTCCTGTTTCAAAATTCTGTTGTTCTTGAATATCTCTATGTAAATTTAGTTTGTATGTATAAATGGTGAAATGGAGGTAATAAGATTTGAATTTAATTGTCTCGATATGATAAATAAATAGTTGGTCAGTTTGTTTTAGTGGGATAAAGATGAGAAGCGGATAAATAGTTGAAATTGGTAGGATGGTCCCATGAGGGACTGGTCCCTTGTGGGTGTGGGTACTCCACACTTTCCTCTATTCTAAGGGGTAGCCGTGAAAATGTAAGTTATTGTTACAGGAGGCCAGTCTTCTCATGCCAGTCCGACTACTCAAACTCTAAACTTCTCTTGATGATGAGAAAAAGTTGAAAAGAACTACCCGCTTTCCTTTTCGTCTTCAGTTGGTTTCAAAATTTTGGAACGTTCAGAACATATCCCTAAGATAAAACCGCTCCACTGAGCCCATACAAAAAGTCAAACTCAATTTTTGACACTATGTCCTATCAGGTGTGACAGGAGAAACTTATATATATAAACTAAACTAAAGTATAAAAAAGTTTGAGTGATTGAAATTCTTTTGACACCTGGGAAAAAAGTTTTTAGTTTTATACTTTTTTTTTTTTTTTTTTTTGCTGGAAATATTATGCTTTGTGTCCCGTGATGGGAAAGACTTTGACTCAAAATGAATCAGTTTGAGTTTTTTTATTTGAGTTTTCTATTGTACTTTCTATGGATTTGGATCTCAGTTGGAGACTCTTATCGAATCGAACCAGAACCAGGATTTGGTGGACTTTCTTCAAAATTACCTACTTGTGTTTGGCTTCCGGTTCAATCAGGTCAAAACTTTACACTCCAAGTTCATGAACCAATAGGAAAGAAAGAAATATCTCTCAATTGTCAAGTACGGAAACTTCCTGTGGATTTTTGGAATTATACTTTGAGTCGTGAACAATTGGAAACAACGACTCAAGCCAACATCAAGTGCTCTGATCAACTCTACTTTGAAAGTTTTCTTCATCCAAATCAAAAACTCTTCCAGTTGACCAATCTCATCAGTCTTCAAATCCATGCTTGTAAAATAAGAAAACTTCCCAAGAGTCTTTGGTTGGGTTTGGGCCAATCATTGAAAAGTTTGACAGTCTCTACTCAGAATGGAGACTGGAGTAGTTCTCTCACTCTTGAAATTGATGTCGGTGGATTAGATGGACTAGGAAATTTGGAAAGACTGGACTTGAGTTACAACAATTTGTGGTCACTAGATGAATCTCTACTCTGTCCACTACGAAGTCTTCGTCACTTGAATCTTAGCCATAATCGTTTGAGTCAAGATTTTGTTGAAGAACTCTCTGACTCATCAACAACCACATCATCATTATCATCAACCAATCAGAATCTCTGTCCATTTCCTATTGGAGAATTGGATCTCAGTTACAATGCAGTTCGGAGAGTACGAAGAAATGGATTTAACCTTTTCAAAAGAATTACAGATTTAAGACTCCAAAATAATTACATTGAAGATGTGAGTGAAGCTGCGTTTGAACAACTCCATCAACTTCGATTACTCAATCTTTCGAGTAATCGTCTAGTGTCACTCCCGCTGACACTCTTCAATCACCACCAATCACAATTGAGGCAACTCTATCTACAAAATAATTCAATCAGTGCACTCTCTCCACAAGTTTTTTCGTCACTCGACCAATTACTCCTTCTAGACATGTCACGCAACGGACTCTCAAGCCTTTGGGTCAAGGAAACAATCTTCTCATCTCTGGTTCGTCTAATTATTCTCAAATTATCTTACAACCAACTCACATTTATCGATTCCACGGTTTTTGCTGATTTAATCAGTCTTCAAGCTCTACATTTAGATTCAAATAAAATTGAAAATTTAAATCCTGAAGCATTTGCTTCATTAACAAATTTGGATTTACTCGATCTTTCAAGAAATCGACTTAGTTTCATCGACGGAAGAATTTTTGGGAATTTATGGGTTCTTCGGCAATTGTACCTAGATCATAACAAAATTAGATCAATTGATGACTCTGCATTGGTCAATTGTAGCAGTCTGCGTGATTTAGGTATAGCAGGTAATTTACTTCAAGAAGTGCCTGTTGCTCTCCGATTGGCTCGTGGTCTTGGATTTTTAGAAACGTTAGACCTCGGAGAAAATAAAATCAACGGTGTGAGTAATGAATCTTTTTCAGGATTAGGACAAATCTACGGTTTAAGATTGGTTGATAACAAAATTACACTACTTCCACAAGGATTTTGTTCTCCTTTGAGAAAACTACGAATTTTAAATCTTGCACAAAATAAATTGAGTCAAATTGCATCCACAGCTTTCAGCGGTTGTCCGGAATTACGAGCACTCCGATTGGATACAAATATTTTGGAAGAGTTACCTTTGACTTTTAGTCCACAACTTCCATCACTTCTCTGGCTCAACGTCTCAGAAAATCGCTTACGTTGGGCTGATTATCACTTACTACCACCAATGGTAGAATGGGTTGACCTTAGTCACAACCAATTGGTCACTTTGGGAAGAGCTTCATCAAAATCAACTGGAACTGCCAGAACGTTGAATCATTTGAGAGTAATTGATGCCTCCTATAACAATCTGACTCATCTCGACTACACCACTGTTCCAACAACATTGGAAACACTTCGCTTGAATTCTAATCGATTATCAGCAGTAGCTCCAGATACTTTCAGTCGAGCAAGTCGCCTCCGAAGGGTTGAATTAATGAATAATCAATTAACATCCCTGTCTTTATCTGCTCTCAGACTTCCTACAGTCCCAGTCTCAAAGGCTCTTCCAGAATTTTTTCTTGGTGGGAACTCATTCATCTGTAACTGTGCAATGGACTGGCTAACACGCACCAATCAACTGTCACTTGTTCGTCAATATCCTCAGATAATGGACATTGACGGGATAATGTGTACATCAGCAAGAACAACGGATGTCACATCACTTCCGGATACTCTTCCATCACAATTTCTTTGTCCATACACTTCCCACTGTTTCCAGACATGTCAGTGTTGCTTGTTTGACGCCTGCGATTGCTTCATGACTTGTCCAGACAATTGTACTTGTTATTATGACACAGCTTGGTCAGTAAACATTGTAGAATGTTCAAATTTGGGTTACCGAGAGCTACCTCAACGAATCCCAATGGATGCAACGGCACTATTTTTAGATGGTAATCAAATGGGATTGTTAGGAAGTCATATTTTTATTGGGAAGAAAAATTTACGGATTCTTTGGCTCAACGGAAGTGAAATTGAGGTCATCAGGAACAAGACATTCAATGGACTCCGTGCATTGGAAATTTTGTACCTAAATGATAATCGGCTTACTGAAATCCATGGCTACGAATTTGTAGATTTGGAAAACCTGACTGAACTCCATCTTCAGAATAATCTTTTGAGAACAATTTCATCGACTGCGTTGAAGCATTTGAAGTTCTTAAAAATTTTGAGACTCGATGGAAATCACTTGATGGATTTCAACATCTGGGAACTCAGTGGGAACAGCTACTTGAACAGTTTCAGACTTTCTAGGAATCCTTGGTCGTGTGATTGCGAATTCCTAATCCCATTTCGCACATGGGTTAATTCTCGACAGAGTGTCGTAGAAGATTTTGGACTGGCACGGTGTCAACCAGATTTGAATTCAAACGGAACAGGAATCCTCATCGCTTCATTATGTTTCAGAAGTGGAGAAAATTTCAACAATGTGAATGAAGTAGAGACTAATAATCAACTTTTGGCAAGTGGAGATGGCACCATGACTCAAAAAGGAGTTATTCATCATTCACGGATTGACAGTGACGAGAAGAATCGTGAAAGGGATGGGAGTGAGACAACAATATCAAAAAAATCTCGAAATGAAACTAATCATACTAATACCGACAGTAGTAATAGTTTTTGGACACTCTGGCTCTGTTTTGTAGGAATTTTACTCCTATTTGCAGCTATAGTTCTTATTTTCCATCGAGAAGTACAACAATGGATTCTACGTCGATGGTTGGTTCTGATTGACAACTGTTGTCACCGACGTCAGTCTCACGGTAGAGAAAAAGTTTGTAGCACTGACTCCTCGACAACGAACATGGATGAGAGTGATAAATTATTCGATGCGTACTTTCTTTACAATCGTAAGGATGAGGACCTTCTCACACAGAAACTAACTCCAGAATTGGAATTCGGACAACAACGGACCAATGGGAGCAGCGTATCCTCTAATGGATTGTCTCTTCGATTGCTTCTTCACTACCGTGACTTGTGTCTTAATACCGACGTCTCTGCTCTTCCTTGGAACTTGGACATGACGCTGAGTGCTGCTGAGAGTAGTAAACGAGTCGTCATTATTCTTTCCAAAAGTTTTCTACAAGTTGAACTATCTCAACCAGCTTCACGTCCAATCCTCCAATCACTGATTCAGCGATACAGTCAAAAAATATTATTTATACTCCTACCTCCGCTCAACGAAACTGGACTTACTGGACTCTATCCTGAATTTCGTCTCTTTAATAATACAGTTTTAGATTGGTTGGATCCTAATTTTTGGCCAAAATTGAAAATTTTATTACCTACTCCTACTGGTAATAATTGTTATGTTACTCCAGCAAGGTCAGGGACTCATTTAAACTCTCCAATGAACATTAGTAATAATGATTCCAGTTGGTACAATCAGAGCTTAAGTTCTTCTGGTGGTGGAGGTAATTATCATCGAAATATTATGCCTTACCAATACCCACCGTCACAATTGTTGTACAACAATGGATCATCAAATTATGAACCATTTGGAGGCAGTGTTGACCTTGTGAGAGACTCTCTACCCCCATTGGTTCCTAAACATCATATTCTACTTCCTGTATCCAATTGCCAAGAACAATTTGACACCAATGAGAAAATACTACGTAAACCAAACACTGTATGTCCTACGGACCCACTACAACCACATTATTGTTCATTCGCTGATAATTTTCGTTTTCATCAACAACACCAACACCAACCTTTTACATTTGCCACCATCCAACGACCCCCACCTCATGAAAAATATCAAAATGAGTCCAACCTCAAACACCATCATTCAATCAGTACATTTGGATCAAGTAAAGCTGGAAACAAATCACAAAATCATGCTTATAAACCACTTGTGAGAAATCCACCACCTCCTCCCCCATCTCATAGCACCACTAGCAGTACAGAAGACAGTGGAAATGTCAATTGCAGCGGAAGTAGTAGCGATGAGTTAGAAAATGAACATGTTTATTCTACACTAGACTCGCCCCTTCAGTCACCAAATGAAAATTTTACCACTAACTCTAACCCCGGAACTAACGAAAACCGTACCATGTATTTTGTATGATTGTAATTTATGAATTTTTGAGGGATTTAAACCCTTTTCGGAGTAATTAAGTTAATAACTTATTTTGGACATTGTCCTATTTAAACATCACTTTTACGAGTATTATTATTCTAACTATGAAATATGTAAAGCCCTTTTTACCCTAAAGACTGAAAATGTACTTTTATTTTTCATTGTTTTTTTTTTTCAAAAATGCCAACTAATCGAATGGCAATTTGGTTAAAAACGTATAGAGACGAAAGCAGATTTAATTTTTTTTACTAGTCAATTTGGTGTAGGAGTACCCTTGATTTTCCAGATAGTTAATACAAATCACTATAATCATGAAACCCTATAATTTAGAATCATGGCTAAAATTCTTTTTTCTAATCCCATTGTTATAAGAAAAGTAATTATTATTGTTATATTTCAACTCGTGGTTTCATAATAGTAATCTAATCTTTCCATCTGTTAAATAAATATCGAAAAATACACCAAGTGAATAATTTCTGTGGATTTTCTTTACAAAAAAAAAAAAAAAAAAAAAAAAAAAGAATTTGTTTCTGAAGGATGTTGATGAATTTTATGGGCGAGTCTTGAACAATTGAAGCTTAGATTCTTTATCAAGTTAACTTTACTTGAAACTGTGGATTTAAGCTAGGACCAAAAATTTTTTGGCAGTAATTAAGGGTATAATTATGACATGATAGCCTCAAGAACATGAAGACATAACTTTTGATATTCTTCATCTTGACATTTACTTATAAGTAAGTAAGCAGCATCCCAGGGTCAAAAAAAAAGTATACTGTTTCCGTGTCAGTATTTGTAAAATAATTTTATTATAATGGTATATAAATGATGAAAAGGCGTTTAAACTCTTTTAGATAGATCAAATAAGCCTAGAAAACAAGGTTGAGAACAAGATTTAGGTTGGGAAAAGGAAAATAAAATAATAATATTAAATAATCATAATTTGTAAGGTAAGTTTGCCGCTGATGATAAGGGAAGAAGGTGGGTATTAAATCTAAATTTATTATTTTCCCATGGTTCACGGAAGAGCGGGTTTTTGTAAATAAATAGTAAAGTGATACTACGGAACTTGTCTCTAATGGAACATTGAAAATTTCTTCTTCATGAATGACTGGAGACTCTGGAAGTATAGACTCCGTGTGGTTGGGATAAAAACTAAAAGTTGGAGCACGTGTTGCATGCAACACGTCCTCTTGTCTCCATGGACTTGGATTCTTTACAAATAATACCAAATTGGATGAGAAAGATAAAAGACAAGAAGCCGAAAACCAAAAGACTCTCAGTCTCAACAAGTCATGAGTACTTTCTAATTTTATACCATAACCTTCACTCATGTTTTAGAATTTAAAAAATATTTCAATACAGTATTTTCAAATGATTACAAGATTAGTTCTTATAATGTTTCTTCCAATGAATGTTCTTAAATTTTTCTCACTTGGTTCCTTTTATCTTTATAACATCAAATTTTAAAATTCAAACTGTCATAATAAACATTGAGAAACTTTCCTTATGGAAACTNTTTATCTTTATAACATCAAATTTTAAAATTCAAACTGTCATAATAAACATTGAGAAACTTTCCTTATGGAAACTTTACCTTATTAAAATTAATTTACCTAAGAATATTCCAAGGTTTGCCCATCTGTTGGAAAAGAAAGTTTTACTTTCTCCTTTAAATAAAAAATTACTCCTAACTTTACAAAAAAAAAAAAAAAAGTTTCAAGGTTCTTAAGTGAAAGTTTATTTATTTATAATGAAGAAGACATTAAAGGAAGTGAAAAAAAAATGGAAAACGTATTCAATTTNAGTGAAAGTTTATTTATTTATAATGAAGAAGACATTAAAGGAAGTGAAAAAAAAATGGAAAACGTATTCAATTTCAATAGATAAAGTAACCATATTAATAAAAATTAATAAAATATTAGTTATAAGAAGATAAACAAAAGAATAAAGTATAAAAAGTTAAATAGTTTTTCATTTTTAGTTATTGAGTGGTTAAAAAAATGAAACTAAAGAGAAAATTTGTATTTAAAAAATTGATAGATTGAGAAGAAAAAAGAACTGGTTAAGGTGTTAGAGGAGTGAGGAGTGAAAGGAAAAGAGAAAGTAGTTTGTCATAACTTTAGGAGATAGAAATGAATGTTATGTGGTGAAAAGTATTNAGTGAAAGGAAAAGAGAAAGTAGTTTGTCATAACTTTAGGAGATAGAAATGAATGTTATGTGGTGAAAAGTATTATATTTGAGTATTGAAATAATAAGATGAGGACGAAGGACTAATTAAACTGACAAAGGGCTCAGAGAAATAGACAGAGAAGAAAGATATAAAAAAAAATAGGAAGATGAGACCTCATCTTCATTTTCTAACCAACCCATTGAGAAGTAGAAAGAAAAGCAGAAGATTCTGAATTGAATATAAACTTTTTCATCTCTTTTATCTCGAGTCCAAAGTCTCGAGAAAGGAATTAGAATTAAATGACTGAATCATGAATANAAAGTCTCGAGAAAGGAATTAGAATTAAATGACTGAATCATGAATAAGAGAGCTAGGGAAATGAGTCTCATTTAATTCAACGCCATTTCTCTTACAATAATCAGGGAGGAAATTAAACAAGACTTTCTCTATTCTCTCAACACTTTTCATTTATCCTCACTTCCGTTTCCGCTTAGAGTTTACAGTTTTCAGTTTTCAGTTTACAACAACTTACTCAATTTTATATCAACTTAAGAATCTTGTGGCGGGGNGTTTGATACAGGGATTGCCACAAAAATTTGGTCTCTGGTGGGGTATGATCCCACGTCTTGGGTATTCCGGACCCAACGCACTAACCATTTGTGCTACAGAGCCTAGTTGGGTAATCCTGTTCTCAAACTCAATACAACTCCGAACTCTCCTTTTTGGTCATTTATTGCCAGGTAAGGAGTCTACTGTCTCATTTATGAGTACAGTAGTGGGGATTGAGTCTTATGCTCAAATCCCCACAATCTATGATGAGAACCAAGATTTCAAAAATAACTTTCTCAACATCTTTACTCAACCACAATCAATCAATCTCAATTTAACAAATCTAATAAACGATCGGAAAAGTGATCTAAATTTTTTAATGCTCTTTTTTTTTAACAATTTTTTCAAGTTTTGGGCGTACTCTTTTGTTTAACCAATGCTGATATACCGGGACTCATTTTTCATCTAGTGTAGTGGTAGTTTTGATGGAGTCATCAGGAAATTGAAAGAGTGCCAAGGGACTTGGGAAAGTACCCCTTTCTACTATTGCATAAATGAACCTGACATAAGACATGATGGGAGGAAGAGAGACAGGATGGGAAGTAAGTATTATATTTATTTTCAACTAAACTTAAATTATTCATGCTCTATTCGGTAGAAGAACCCATTTGCTTCTCAATTGGTTGAGGGGGGAGACATGCTTCATGATCAGGACTTTTTTTTTTTTTTTAGACTTGATTATTTGGTCAGCCATTCTTCCATTTTTATCACTTCTTTCTAGCAGTGGGACATAAAAAATTGATCCTCAAGTGTCCCACTTTACCACACAAAGATAATGAGTCTGGTAGTCGATTCTCATTTATTTTTATTTTAAAACTGTCCCCTTCGACAACTCTCATCAATGATAAAGAAGTGAACAAAAAAAACTGAAGATGAAGAAAGTGTTTGTCTTTCTCTCATCAATTATTAGGAAAGTTAGTTTTTTAGTTGGTTTTTTTTTGTGTCCAAGAAACTTGAGCCTTCTGAATTGATAAGTATTTGAAAAGTCCTTCAAAAAAGTAAATAACAAAAGTCCATTAAGGGATTGTTTCTTTGAAACCACTTCAATTTTTTACTTACTTAGCCTTAGTTTTTGAGGTGTTTTATTGTTTTTTTTTTTAAATTAATGATTAATTAGTACGTTATTTAACTCTTTCACTGTACTCTAAGGTGGACTATGAAAAATAATAAAGAGTAACAAGTATGTATACATATATACTTGAAATTATTAGTTTCTGTTGGATATCAAAAAAAAAATCTTGTTAATTTTACTTATTTTTAATTTAAAGAAAGAAAAGTCTGAGAGCGTANGTTAATTTTACTTATTTTTAATTTAAAGAAAGAAAAGTCTGAGAGCGTATCCAAATTGAAAAGTTCTGGACGAATGAGACAAGACAATAGAAAATTCTTTTCATCAGATTGAAGAATGTACTTTAAGAATTATTCTACACCTTACTGAGATTTGTAACAATAGAAATATCCAGTACTCGTCTTGGGTGCTATTCACTCTAGTGTGGTCGACAACAATACAATATGCATTGTTTAAAATTATTAAAAAAAAAATCCCAAGAGATGATTTCATTCTATTTTCTTCTTCCTTGCTTTAATTTCTCAACCATACCGAATTGCATTTTTTTTAATGGAAATAAGCAAAACTATTCAGATTTTTTAAGTATCTTTTCATTGTTGAACAAAAAAAAAAGTCACAACATGCCGGAATACAACAGGAGTCTGGTGAATGTCAGAATTTAGTAGTAGTTACGAGTACGACACAAAACAACTTCCAAAATTAATAGTACTTAGTGTTGTATAATGATTATATAAAAAAANAAAAAAATATTTAAAAGTAACAGAAAGCGTCAGAAAAATTAGTGTTATTATTACATAATTTCAGACCTAAAAAGGATTAAGAAAATTGGAATGAGAATGAGTGTAAAAGCAAACTGAAATGTTAATGATATNATTTCAGACCTAAAAAGGATTAAGAAAATTGGAATGAGAATGAGTGTAAAAGCAAACTGAAATGTTAATGATATAGATAAATTTCATCTAAATTGGTATATTTTTTGTTGACTATTCTTCAGTCATTTGTGGGTACTTTCCTATGACTATTGGTGTTGTGACTATTGGTGTTGTGACTAATGTTCATGGGACAAATCAACGACTCTCTAATGATAAAAATCAAATCCTTATGTATTAATTAAAGAATTTGTAACCCTTGTTTTTCCAAACAATCTCCTAATTTATGAACCACGAAACAAGGCAGGACAACTTTTGAAAAAAAAAAATTTTTTTTTTATTCTTAAAGAAATGAAGTGAGGAAAGGTCTTAATTATAATATTATTCTAAATTCTCATCCAACGAGTCTTGGATTAAATCTTTTTCAACCTTGGCAGAAGCTATATTACAAAATAAAATTCGAAAAGTCCGATGATAGAAGAAAAAGAAATACACAAAGTTACCTAGATTCCTTGAGAATTGAGATCTATGGAAGGTTTGAGTTGAATTATTTTCTAAGAATTGATTACTCTAGTGAATAGGTCGAATAACCCTTATAATGAGACTCAAGACTGACCAAAAAATTCCCATAAACAAAAGGTCTAAATCCTAATTCTAGACTCGAAAAGTACATGTCCTGAATTAAATTTTACTACTACTCAAATTAAACCAGTTGTATAGATAGTAAAAATTTAAACTTCTCATTCCAATGCATGTTGTGTCTGTTTCGTTTGGTTTTATTTGCAAATTCTCTCCTTCCTTTTCACATAGTAGTAGTAGTCTCTTCGTTGGATGATCATTTGACTAAGACGTGTGTGAAATGACAACATAATTGCCACGCCTCGAATAATTTGGGTTAACTTCTCCAAGCCTTTAGGATTACCTTGTCAATTTTTAGACAGAAATCTCTTCTTTACAGATTCACACTCGTTTTCAACATTTCAACACATTACTCACGCAGGAGGAATTAAAACTAAAAACTCAATCTAACGATACTCAATTTTATAACAATTTGGATTATTTTCTACAAAATATGATCATTCTCATATTAAATTTCTTCTTACCTTTTGAGAGTCTCAGAATCTAAAGTTGAAAATTTAGACGCTTCAGGCGTAAAATTTTTTTGCTAAAAACCTGCTCTAGCAGGTTAATAAGTAATAATGATGATAAGCCTGTTTAGTTTTTAACTTTAGAGATCCATTTCGTGACTTGAATCTCTATGAGCTAATAATTTTGAACTTTATGGACTTTATCTTCACAATCTTTTCCAGTTTTTTTTTTCTTCTCATCATTGTAGAAACTTTTTAAGGTCACTCCCCAGTAGTTAATCAAAGATTTAACTAAGAATTATTCAAAACAAAAGCTCATTTAAATGACTATGTTATTTACACCATTCAAAATTAGTCGTGATAACAAGGAGGTAGCCAAAAAAAAAATTTTTTTTTAATTAATGATAGACAAGAAATCCAACACCTCCATTTTAATACTTACCAACTAAGTGTCTGAACATGTAACCGATGAGAGATAGATTTTTACTAAGGTAAAAAAGATTTTCTAACTTTTGAATCGCGTTTGCCAGAATTAAAAATTAGAAATTAGTAAAATTTATAAGATAATTTTTTTTCTTAAATTTTTATGTTCAATGTTAGGCTGATTGTTAGGAAAGCAGTATTGTTAAATAAATTAGTTTATGACTTTAATAGACGAAATTAATGAATTCATTTGTTTCAATGGAATTTGAAAATGATATTATCAAACTCTTAAGTTTAGAATTTATACCCATAAATTTTTATTCTTTTAAATAAGAACTTACTACTGGTTTGATTTAATTGTTCTTTTTTTTTATTATTGAATTTCCTTTCCGTTTTTACCTCAAGCGTTTTTAAGCTGCTAAACAACCCTCCTGTTTTCTATAGTCTTTGTCACAATAAAAACTTCATTTTTTTTACTAATTGGGGGTTGAGCTGAGTGTTGTTAACCAAAATTTAGTACTTGATATTTGACAAAGTAATAAACATTTCCAACATTTATGAACTTTATAAGTGTTAACTATAAGAGCACGGTTTTTCTTATTAGTAGCTCATCTCAAACCCCTGAGTCTGAGCCATTCTTCAATGACCTGGCTTCAAGCGTCAAGTAAAAAAGTATATAAAATACACGAGCAAATATTTATTTTAGATTTTATCAACATCTCGATGTGCTATTCGTACAGTAAATATACCCTATGGCCTATGTCTTTTATTTTGAAAATAAAATACAGGGAAATCGTGAAGAGAAGAAAAAATCAACCATTTTTCTGATTTCTTTGAAACTNTTGTTAGGAAAGCAGTATTGTTAAATAAATTAGTTTATGACTTTAATAGACGAAATTAATGAATTCATTTGTTTTAATGGAATTTGAAAATGATATTATCAAACTCTTAAGTTTAGAATTTATACCCATAAATTTTTATTCTTTTAAATAAGAACTTACTACTGGTTTGATTTAATTGTTCTTTTTTTTTATTATTGAATTTCCTTTCCGTTTTTACCTCAAGCGTTTTTAAGCTGCTAAACAACCCTCCTGTTTTCTATAGTCTTTGTCACAATAAAAACTTCATTTTTTTTACTAATTGGGGGTTGAGCTGAGTGTTGTTAACCAAAATTTAGTACTTGATATTTGACAAAGTAATAAACATTTCCAACATTTATGAACTTTATAAGTGTTAACTATAAGAGCACGGTTTTTCTTATTAGTAGCTCATCTCAAACCCCTGAGTCTGAGCCATTCTTCAATGACCTGGCTTCAAGCGTCAAGTAAAAAAGTATATAAAATACACGAGCAAATATTTATTTTAGATTTTATCAACATCTCGCTGTGCTATTCGTACAGTAAATATACCCTATGGCCTATGTCTTTTATAAAATTTTGAAAATAAAATACAGGGAAATCGTGAAGAGAAGAAAAAATCAACCATTTTTCTGATTTCTTTGAAACTTGGGAACTTTACTAAGAAACTAAAGTTGCCTTTTTGAGTTTGTTTCAAAGCTCATAAAATTTTTTAAGGAAAGAATCAAATAATTATATAATGAGAGAAAATAAAGGGTTAGGACCAATTTAGGCCAAAAATCTCACTACTATTACTGATTATCTTCACTTCAATTATCCCTATTGTTTGATTAGGTTTCTTAACCTTTTTCTTATGCTTGTAGGCAGAATTAGGATGAATTTCCTTAGTTTTATAACTACCACAATAATACATTACCCATCTGGTACTTTCAATTATTGATTTTAAACAATATATCTTCAATTATTACTCAAGTCGAATGATCTAACTTATATAAAAATACTGTAAATTATCGCGAAAATAAATGAAAAATATACTTTTTTTTTCTTTTTTCGTTTTTAGGAATTACTCTGTGACTTAGCTCCTAAGCGGACAGAATTCCTGCAAGAGTTTAAAAAGACAATAAGAACTGAAATTTTTACGTAAACTTTGGAATAATCTCTTCTTTTTCTATCATTCAACCATGAAATAAGACGAAAAAAGATTATTGTCTTTTTATTTAGTAGAAGCAGATGAAACATCTGTGTAGCAAAGTCCCCAAGGTACTCACTCATCCTGGCCCAATTTCCTATTTTCTGATACGCCTTTCCCTTCAGGCCCTTTGAATTTAGAAAATAAAAACAAAAAAGAGAAAAAAAACTTTACCTTGTGTCTAGAGATCCTTGAGTGATTAGTTCTCGACCTCTTTTTCAATGATCTACGAAATGATAATATTCTGCAGGAGAGGTTAACATAAGTAAAAGAAGGTCCTTTACAAGCTTCCTGTGTCAGGTACGTTAAGGGCTCTATCCAATCTCCCCAATGATCAGACCAAGGTACCCAAGTAGTACATAAGAAAGTACATAGTACTTTCTTTTTCAAATTCAAAGAAGGAGGTTACTTGTCTTCAGTTCAAGAGTAATTGTTAAGAATTTTCAAAATAAAAGCGCCTCTACGGTTCATCTTGTTTCAAACAGATTGAAGAAACTGATAATCATCAAGATCTTAATCACCACCCCACACTACTCAGGTTTTGCGCTTTGTAAGCGCTTCTACTGCTCCTAAACCTATTAAAACCTGGTCCAGATGTTTTGATTTTCAGTAAATTTTTTTTTCACCAATACAACTAACAATTCAACTAGAGCTCTGTAAAGATTTTGTGTCAAATTCATCATTTTCTTGAGAAAAGAATTGAACTTTGTAATATGATTTGATAATTCTTGAGTTTATTATTATTTATTTTAGGACATTGTTGAATTTATTTGTTTCCGGAAGTGTAGTAGTTTCCAGTAGTTGGATGAGTTGCAGAGAGAGAATTGGGACTGAAAATGAGATGGGTTAGAATGAAAAGATGAGGAATTGAGTTTTGTTTTCTGATCTCCCTAATCCTATAGAATTAGATGAATAAGAAACTAGAGAAAATAATATTATTTTGAAAATAGAAAGGTAGTGTGAGTGTCTTGAAGGTATTTTGCCTAGCTGTTCCTATTCATAACTTTCTCTTTGTAATTGAACAAAGTGGAGAGACTCCGAAGACGCTGGCTGACAGTTGCAGAAGAGAAAGATAACATTATTAACTCAGGGACAAATAGTTGAATTGAAAAGATGTATTCTTTTGATGAGAGATTTAAAACTAAAGATCAAAATCTTCTTTCTGACCTCGCCAGAGCGTGAAGGAATGAAATAAGAGTTGACACATCAAAGAAGTAAGATAGTGAAAAGGACCTTCTTCCTTCCTTCTGTCGTTACTATCATTGGCTAGAGACTCACAGTCAATGTCAAAGGGGACAGAGAGAAGAGGAAAGGGTTGGACTTAAGGACTCTCTCAGACAGAAACTAAAACTGACAGGACATCAACGAGCAGTTGGGGTTACAACAAAATAGGGGAAATATTGACGTTTCTAGTAAGGCACGGTTTTATATCGATTCAATGACAACTCGTCTTTCACAATTTCCTACTCACAACTTAACCCCATAACAACTAACTTGTCTCCGACAAAAAGAAATTCTGTTGAGTTAACAATTTTCAAGTTCCAGTGGGAATTTCTTGAGGACTTGTAGTGATGACGTGTTGTCGTATGGAGGATCACAATTTTTTATGTAGGTTTCGTAATACGAAAAAGACAAAAAAAAAAAAAAATTAGTAATATTAACTACTATTACCTATAGATAAAATTTTGATTTACTTTCTCCATTACTTAATTTTTCTTTTTTAATAACAAAATTTATTTTTAAGTCAAGGAACTTTATCAACTAATAGAAGTGTGTGTACTCAAATTTTAAATTCTGTAAATACTTCCACTGTTATAATAACAGTCTTGATCGACTGTTGTTGAAAGCAGTGAAATTCAAAAAAAAAAAAAAAGAATCAAGAGAAAGCTTGAGGGTGAAAAGAAAACTGTTGAAAAATTATTGGATGTGTCTACCCTTTTGGCCCTTGGAAACATTAGTCATTCTCGAACGGTTTAGCTCTCATAGAGTTGGATAGGTAACAGAAATAGTATAAATGTATCCAACTCCAGACCACTGACACTGCCGAAATCAAATCACCACTGACGAAGATGATCATTTAAATAATATGGAAAAGTACTTTGAGCGAAAAAATCTATCGTCGGGAACCTCCAGTCAACTAGAAATAATTTGAAGCTATGAGAACTTGAGAATAAATCTGTTCTTGATTGTTGTTGGTTGGATCCATAGGTTGTGATTGACGGTTCAGTAATTGTTCATCCGTCCTCGTATCATTTACACTAGGAGACTCACAAATTAATTTCACTCCTTTGACTTTTTCCCTACGGATCAAACTAAAATTAGCATAAACCTAATTTTATCAATGTTCATTCTATAGCTAAGGTCTGGCAGAGTCTCTGAGGGTCTTACAGAACCAATTGGTCCTTATTTAAACTTGAATAGGGTGAAGATGAGACTTGTTTAGTGGAATTTAAAGATGAGATGAGATCATTGTTATACGCATTCCCTATAACAATTGATGACGGAGACACGCACGTCAAGCCTAATTACAAGACATGAACAGATTTCTGATTTTGTAAAAGACCCAAATAACAACTACTTTTTTAGTCAGAATCATGATGACTAAGAAATTTTTTCAGTTGATTTCATTTCATTTAAACATTTTCAATAGGGTTATGTAAGACGACGATTATTCAATTTGATGTCTTTTGAAACTTATATTAGATTTCAAAAAGGTTCATTGGGTCACTCTTCGTGCTAAATAGCTATTTAGTGAACATTTTGAGTCTAATAGCTTTTTTGAATACTCAGGTAAACTTCTTGTAAGACAAAAGTACAAATTAGGAATATTTTCATATTTCGACGTATTTTTATTTGATTAAAATTCAAATGAAATCTTTGACTACGGAACAGGTTTGTTTTCTTATTGGACAGTGACACCACCAATGAGACACATTTCATCAGTTTTAGAACCAATGACTCGAAGTTGAAATTTGTCATACTGATAATAAAATAAAATATATCATATTGAATAGAAATAATGTTGTTTTTTCATCAATTTACGACATGACTTACTCCAATGTGAGTGGTATTAACTGCAAAGGCGAATGCAAACGGCGAATAAACGGGTTCTAGTAGGTAATTTATGTCGTAGTAGTAAATCAGGTTTTCTTCAAAATTTGGATTGAATAAAGCCACTTTCAAAGCATACGATTTATGAGTTTTGGCTATAATATACAGAAAGTTATTTGGAAAATGGTAATAGAGATCCTCATAAGCAGAGTGACGCTGGTTCTTATAAGGATTTCGATTACTATTTTCTAAGTTCACAATTTAGTATGTTTTTTAGAATTTGAACATATTATTTAGTTAATGGGTTACCTGGGATCATATCAACAACCCAACTGTAACCCTTCCCAATTTCAAGAAGACATAGAGTTTTAGCACAATTTCTCAATTCAAAATTTATCAAAGAACCTTTGGATCCTACGTAGAAACTTTAAATAATTAATTTTTAAATTTTAAATTTATTTTTAAAATAATATGTATTTTCCTTACCACAATCAACAAACCCTTCAGTAGAATCGATTTTTACATTGGAATCTAATTTTTGAAAACTAATAAAATTTGTAGTTTAGTTAGTGGAATGCTTTGTGCTAAGAGAGGAGATAAAGTTAAAAAAAAGGTTGGAAAACAAAATTTGTTCATTGTTGCTAGGATTTGGAGAATTGAATTGACAGACCTAAAATTTTTTTCATTCAACTAATGATCTCAAGTGGATATAATCTGATAATTTTGTCTATTTTAATACGCTATTTTCGTTTAAGTTAATTAAAAAATTAACTACAACCAAAAGTAATTAATCGAGTCTCTTCCTCCACGCAGTGGATAATGTAAATACAGAAATTCTATAGAAATTTTACCTAACAACTTAACAAATTCAAAGTTAATGACAACTTCAATTGCAATTACAAAATTGGAAATTTGAGACTTTTTATGTAAATACGCTCAAACGCATAAATTACATAATTGGTGCGAAGCATCTCAATCAGTCGGGAACTATGAGCAATTCCATCAACCACATCATAATTGTCAATTTTTTGCATTAGAAAAAATTGCATAATGAAACCCTAAAATAATTTTTTTTTTGTATAATCGAAAGTTCCTGGATTAGTTTAATATTTATTGTTTCAATAATAATGAGAGATTATAAGCTAATGTATCAAAGTAATGAAGTATATCTTTCGCATGTCAAAATCGAAACAATGAAAGTTANGAGAGATTATAAGCTAATGTATCAAAGTAATGAAGTATATCTTTCGCATGTCAAAATCGAAACAATGAAAGTTAAATTTGAAGTGAATAGATACGAACTAAATTTATGATAAACTTGGCCCTGAAGTGTAAATTTTCAAAGACTTGGATTTCAAAAAAAAATTCAAATTTTGAAGAAATGAGACGTGAAGAAATGAGGTACGGTCTACGGTTATCTTTTCTCCAATTTCCCTCAGCCTTGAGTCCTTCAACAAAATAAGTATATATTTTTCTCAGATATTCAATACTCATCATTTCCCTTCCTCTGTAGTTGTTTGAACAATATACCCAGAGTGGGACTATTTGAACAGATTCTGCTTACTGTTTTTACCTTAAGTAGTTCATATTTATTATCAATCTTGAGCTTTCGTACTTTCATCAACGGTTTTTGCCTTTGGCTGGTTAAACACAGTCTGCCTCTCTTTGAAGGAATAAACCCAGGAGAAATTGGATACAGAAAGATTCCTTAGTTTATTTCCGTCTATCACAATTCTGTCCAATCATTTTCTCCACTCTTATTTACTTTTCATTTCCAATTTAACCTTTCTCACGGTGGTCCTTTTAGTTTTGCTACTCAGAGAAAATCAAACGAAATCTTATCATTCGACTTGAGCCAACTTACGTTTCAATCTTTCAGTAATGACAAATTAAAGCTTCTGCAAACTTATCAAGGTTTGAACCAATCAGGAGAATGGGAGGGGGAAGGAGAGGGCTTGTGGTAGCTATACAGCAGCGTTGTAGAAAATCTTAGTTAACTTCCAATGGCCTCGGAAAGTCAACAATTTTTTTGGCAAAATTCGTGTTACATATTTGAGTATGTCCCAGGTTATTTTGTTGGNGCCTCGGAAAGTCAACAATTTTTTTGGCAAAATTCGTGTTACATATTTGAGTATGTCCCAGGTTATTTTGTTGGAAGATAACTTGGCTCATAGAGTTTTCTAATCCATGTCTCACGNAATCAAACGAAATCTTATCATTCGACTTGAGCCAACTTACGTTTCAATCTTTCAGTAATGACAAATTAAAGCTTCTGCAAACTTATCAAGGTTTGAACCAATCAGGAGAATGGGAGGGGGAAGGAGAGGGCTTGTGGTAGCTATACAGCAGCGTTGTAGAAAATCTTAGTTAACTTCCAATGGCCTCGGAAAGTCAACAATTTTTTTGGCAAAATTCGTGTTACATATTTGAGTATGTCCCAGGTTATTTTGTTGGCTCATAGAGTTTTCTAATCCATGTCTCACTCCAGCCACCGATGATTCTTTTTTTTTGTAAGGTAGGAAAGTGTTTCGAATGTCATGTTCCTGTCATGTCACCTGTCTACTGTTGATAGAGAAATCAAAATCGAATCTTTTTATTCAATTGGATTTGAATTCAATTCAAAAACTCTAGCAGAATACCCCTTGAGACTCAAATTTGAACTTCTCCAGGTATGTTGGAGCGTAAGGGAGTTCGAACTATAGGTCTAAATCCATCATGGGGAGAGTAATTTTACCCGCTTAATTCTTTCCTTCCCTCTTAAGTCACTCAGAATTACTCAAGTGACCACATGGCAAATTACTAACTCTTCTGTCATTTGGAAACCATACAAAGGCAGGTGTTGGTGTTATCTCTTCAAATCTTTTGCACAAGGACCTCCAACTGTTGTTTCTCTTGTCTGTCTCTGACAATGTGGTCCAAAAAAAAAATTGTTTTTTTGACAAGATCCAATTGATTCTTGGACATTAGTAGACTATGTGTCATAGTGGATTCTCGAAGGTTTCTCTAGACAAGAGACAATTGGATGATGCTGTGACACCATGCTGATACTGATGATAGTGTTGGACTGGACACAAGACAATGATGTCTACCCAACCATAGACACTCGTACATTCACACGATGAATAGAAACTTTCAATTTCAGGTCCTTGTACTCTAACGATTGAAATTGAATCAAAGATGAATAGATTTTATTCAATTTTTCAAGATTCTTTCAATTCAATCGAGCTATATATTCTTGTTAAAATTGAACTTTTAGATATTGTTGGTAACTTGTTTACAAAAAAAAAAAATCTTACCGAAAACTCTCATGTATGCCCCCGACGAAAAAAAAAACCTTCCCTAACCTTTGAAAAAATGAAAAGATAACAAAAAGTCAGAAAGTAGAGAAAATTCAATTGTTCAGAATGATACATAACAATGAGGAAGATCCAGTTTCCCAAATAGAAACCAGCTGCTCTTTTTCTACTTCCTCTCCTCCCCCCAAAAAAATAATGAATTTCTGTCCCATGCTAAATAAACAGTGGGCCAAAGTGGTTGATTTTATTTTTCCATTTTTACCAAAAAAATTTCCAATTATCATTTGTATCAGCTCAAATGCATTAAGTTGAAAACCTGTCACGCTCTTCTTGTGTATTTATTTTTAGACCATAGAAGGTAAGGCTTATTGGTTAAAATGTTCCATGTGGTCCAACTAACTATACAATTTTAAGTTCTTTTTTTGGTAGTAAATCTTAAAACATATTTGGTTCCTAGATAGATATTTCCGTCAAGCCATAGACGATAAACCTTTCGGAAGTGAGAAGTAATTGATTAAGCCTTAGGTTTAGTAGATTCAGCAGGAAGTGCATGATACTTGTGTTTTTCAAAGCCTAAGTTTAAAATATAGAAATATATGGTTTAAATGAAGCTCCTGGAATTATATATAAAATGAAAAGGAATTGAATATTACAAGGGGTATGAAAGGATGGAGACGTTTCTTCGACCTATCACTCATCACGACGTATAATTGGTTAGCGGACATTCAAGTTAGGTTTGGGTATCAAAATTTCTATGATTTCTGAATCAAAATTGATATTGTTATTAGTAGTATTGGAATTAAGTTTGGTGAGGCATGGATTGTGCCAAAAGGAAGGGAATAATGTCCTGAGGTTCATGGGGCATGAATGTCTAATGCTATTTCCTTGTGGAAAGACACCGAATTCCGGGCTTTGATTCATTGGTTGCGCCTGGTGTCTTATGTCGGCTGCCTTATTTATAACCTCTTCTGTCTTTTGAGTTCTGTTAGCAACTCAGGCATTGGAAATATGTAAATTAATTTGTTCTTCTAAAGAGCCCACCTAATAATAGAAACGAAAACAATTACAAGACTTGGAAACAAATGGAGATTTAGGATTTCGTAGGATGCTTTTAGTCTACCAACTCAAAGGATTTCAGGCTCTTTCCATATAAACCTAAATAATATGAAATTTCACAGAGTACAAAAAAAGTTGAGTAGGAAGAACTAAAATTTTGGCAACCTCCAAATCCCAAATAGACAAATTTATTTTAGAGTATTGTAAAATCAAATTTCATTTTTAAATCCTTAATAATGGTTAAATTCCTGTATTTTTTTTTTGGAATTTTGGAGGTATAAAAGTATCATTGTTCTAAAAACAGAAAAATTTTAATCCGAACCCTCACCTTTTATTACAAAACAAAATACAGAGAATTAAATATACCAGATTGAGAATTCTTCATATTGGCTGTTGCTAAATCAAAATTTTGTACAAAATATAAGTTATTAGACAACGTTAAAAAAAATTTTTTTGAAAGTGGAGGGGTGTTAGGAATATTGATTAAAATGAACTCTTCCAAAGTGTGGATATTATGGTAGGTCAGTTTTTTACAAACGATTGGAATTTTTACTACAACCAATCATAAGCAAGGACAATTGAGGTGTGCCCAATCAGGTCAATGACACTTTCGCACAGGCGCATAAAATTTTTTCTTACAAATCAAACCCAATATTGTTTATAAACATAAAAAGAGTATTCACGGTATTCAAACTGGTATTATTATTACAAATAAATATAAAAGTGTAACAATTATTGTTTCAACAGGATCAAAGTTGTACATTTCAAATTTGTCATCCACACAAGAAGATTTTAATTTCTCTTTAAAATTATCTAAGTCATTGTCTGTAGTTTTTATTGTTAACTCGTCGTTTTAGGCATTCAAATAAAATAGGGTTAGTGTTAATTGTTTTACTGTTTTATATTGTTAAATTTTTGTCTACGTTCTATAATGTATGTTGAGATTCATTTTCTTCGTTTTGTGTCCTAAATTGTTAAGATTGGAGGAAAAGGAATAGAAAGTAGAGTGATGATGGGGGAGAAAGTTTATAAAAAACCTCATTACATGGATTCTCTCCTGATGAAAAGTCATGTCTAGATAGAAAGCGTGCCTCTTCTGCCTCACTCTAGTCATCCAGTCACGATGTCAAGAAAACTCTTTCAGAAAAGTTCCAAATTATTATTGTTCTTTTTTTTCTCTCCACTAACGATGGAAAAAGATGAGTCCAAATGTCACCGTATTGAGAAAAAAAATAAGAGTAGAAGCGAGGAGTAGAGAAGAAGTAATTTGTGAGACGCTGGACTAAATTGATAACTACTCTAGTTCTTTCAATTCCTTGACACTTTCCCATGTTCCCCTGCCAATGTCAACAGGAACACACGCTATCTTCATGACACTTTTTCTTTTCTTGTTAAGAAAGGTTTTAAGAGGTGACGAGACTAACGAGACTATAAATTACAACCAAGCTTAAACATTTCCCAAGGAAACTTGATTTCAAAGAAAAATCCTACAACATTTTTCATTAGTTATTACCAAGAACCAAAGAATCATTAATTTGACATCATGAGAAAGGTTTACTTTCTACTATTAAAAAAATAACAACGCCAAACCATCTAACTTGTCTTTGAACATTAGTATGTAAAAGCGGAGGAGGGAATCGTGGGATGTGAACTTGTTTTCTTATTTTTGAATATTTTCAAAAAACAAACAAAAAAAAGTCACATTATTTGAAGGGAATGGAGAAAGTTATGTTGGTGGAGGTAGTGGTGTTCAAGTAAAGGAAATGAAATTATGTTCGTTATACTACTAGTTTGTCTCAATAAAATCAAATATAACTGTACTACGAACAAGTAAACTGTCAAGCTCTTCTGGTGTGAAATAACATCAAGTTTTTTTTTTTTGATTTGAAGTGGGAGATTTTGAGTGTCTTTCCATGTCCTCATCTTCTTAGACATTCATAACAAATCTTCATCAGGATCTCATGGCGAGAGGATATTATGGGTTCATAACACGATAGGATTATATAATTCATAGACCACTTCCTATTCGTGTCGTAGAGATCAAAAACAAAAGAGTCCATTTAGACTACTATTCTTTCTCACTCTCACTTTCATTTCAATGAAAAGTAGATGAATTTCATTTAAAATGACTTCATTTTCATAACTTTTTATTACGAACTTTTTAAATCTTAGAGAAAATCTTATAAACTAAGATAGTTAAGTTCAACTTAGTTATGTAGGTATAGAAGATGTGTAAAGTTCTATGTATACTTTATTATAGCTAATGCAAAAAGAAAATGTAAAAAAAAATGTGTAATAAATACATAATTCCTATGGGAGAAAGTTAGGAGAAAGTTCAGATTTTGAATAGACATGAAAAGCTTCGCTACTTCTACTTGGTGCATATTTATTTATTTTTTTTTTTTTGCTTTTTGATTATAAAATATGGAAAAGATATATCCATCGTGAGATGAGGGAAATGTTTTCTTTTATGAAAATGACACTACAAAGCTTGGATCATGAGTATATTCATTCATGAATATGTAGGATCTTTTGTAGTTTGATATAAAAATGTAGATGAAATAGGTAATTTTTTTTGTAGAGACGTGTGAAGATTAGAATGATATGAAAATAGACTGGATTCCTTAGTTGTTGTAGATAGTATGGAGGTGCGTAGAGTGATGGAACGTGGCAAAAGTTTTATCCTAATGGGATTGGATCTATTTGCGGGTTGGATGCATTGGATCTTCGGATTTCTCTTCTTTTTCAAATGAAGCTTAAATAGGTTTGAAGAACGGAACGTGCCTTTGAAAACAAAGAGCCTATTTTCAGACTTGAGTTCATAAATCATTGAGTCTTAATAGGGGTCACACTTTTATGGATTTCTCTCCACTACTTATCCACACAGTAACAAATTATCTTACAATACAACTTTCCTACATTACTAAAATTACTATATTTTGTTTTGTTACCTATATTCTCCCATTTTTAGTTGNAGCCTATTTTCAGACTTGAGTTCATAAATCATTGAGTCTTAATAGGGGTCACACTTTTATGGATTTCTCTCCACTCTTATCCACACAGTAACAAATTATCTTACAATACAACTTTCCTACATTACTAAAATTACTATATTTTGTTACCTATATTCTCCCATTTTTAGTTGTTTTTTTTAACATAAACTTCAATTTCAGGAATATAAACTAAAGATTATGAAGGTTATTTAACAATTCGAGTTCAAAATCAATCAACCAATCATGTCAATTTGTAATCGACGCTGATGAGATCTAGTTAGAGGTTAGTTGAACTCAAGTTACTAATTAATAAATTATTAGACATTTCCAACTTACGTCATTATTGGGCTCTACCCAAAATTTTTTTTGCAATTTAGCAGATTTTTTTTTGTGTCTGTGTGTTTCAAACCCACTTCAATAATAATTATTTTTTTTTAGGTTCTTTCAATTTTTGTTCTAAATTTTTCNTTTCAAACCCACTTCAATAATAATTATTTTTTTTTAGGTTCTTTCAATTTTTGTTCTAAATTTTTCAAAGAATTTTGTCAGAATTCTCGAAAGTGTAGGCGTGGTTAGTAGTGTTAGGAGCAGAAAATGATTATGTAAAATAAAACAATAAGAATTATTCTACTAGTTTAAAATAAATTTAAGTCTTTTTGACGACTCTAGAGGTTGATGGTTTGAGACAAAATTTGGTAATAAATGAGGTCTATTCGGACTCTGACCTTGTTATTGTTATTCCTTAATCCTTTATGTCTTAAAACTCTTTCTTTTTATTACACTCAAATTACGACTTTCTGTAAATATAGGTGTGTTTTACAAGAGGAACAGAGTCATTAGATCTCATTTTATGACAATTTTCACAAACCACTTCTTCTACATGATTATTTTACTCTCAATACCAAAGTGTCTCCTTACAAACCCATAATTCAACAGATTTAGTTCTATAACGTCTAACAGGTACGAGGACAACTTTTTTTTTTTCACCCTAATTTGTATAGTTGACTTGACAGGTTTGGCAGATGTCAAAGTAAAAAGAGTTGAGTAATTTATTGCTACACAACTCCATCACTATACACTAACTATTTTTGGCACGAGAGACTATCTACTACTCTCTCGGTGTTTTTTTTTGCATACATTCGGAGAAATTGAAAGGAATTTGGCGAAAGATAGTGTTCCTACGATGGATTTTGATTAGACTTTGAGACGATGATGTACCCCATAGGAATGAGAAAATAGAATTAACCTATAAGCACAAGAGAGTAGAAACTGAACATCAATCATCATGGCGGCAGAATATGAAGTTTACAATTATTCATGTCTGACAGGTAAGTGACGACGAGAGTGGGTATAATACTCAAATACCGATTGTGTAAAAAAAAATTTTTTTTTTCTTTTCTATTACTCGAGGTCTTTAGATTACCAACAATATCATCAACAATAGGATAACCAAGGTTGCTAGGAGAAAAAACCTCTAATAGGTTATATAATCTGGTTGATTTTTTAAGTTTTCGAATTCAAAAAATAACAAGCCAAACAAAGTGTAAACAATTCATTTTNCATAATCTGGTTGATTTTTTAAGTTTTCGAATTCAAAAAATAACAAGCCAAACAAAGTGTAAACAATTCATTTTCAAATATAAGTAAAAAAAAATTATACATTTTGGCAACAGTGAATATTCAAAGAGTGAGGTAAGACAATCCATAAAGTTAGCTTTCATTACGGCAACAACGAGAAAGCAATTTCAGGTAAAAATCAATCAAGATTTTATCCTTTTCAACAATGTTTTTTTTTTTTGTTTTTTTTTTAAAGAACAATGAAATGAAAGAAATTAGCCTGAGTCCTTTTGAGACCCAAAACCACCGCATTGTATCAATTCATCTATTATGCATCCGTAGGTTCATTACTAGAGTAAAATTGAAAAGTAACAGACAAACGATGGAAAGTGTTTTTCATACATGTAGCACAGAGCACTGGCAGCGGTAGCAGTGAATGAACAGTGATCACAAAAACAAGAAATCTTTTACCACAAAACAAAAGAAAAAGTAGTTAAATTTCTATAAGGTTTTCAGAAAATCGTTTTTGTTGTTTGGATCACTTTATTTTTATTTTCTCGCTCCCAGCATGTTCTAACTTTTTCAAAAATAACTCAAAACTAATAAAACTTAAGAAAAGTCTAAGATTCCAAAATGTAGATGAAAAACAGATAGCTCATTGTAGTTATTTTTGTAGACCGGATTAGCAAAATTTATTGCTTGGNCAAAATGTAGATGAAAAACAGATAGCTCATTGTAGTTATTTTTGTAGACCGGATTAGCAAAATTTATTGCTTGGCGATATGAAAATGAAAGTAATGGTATTTGGCAATAAAAAAATTTGAAAAAAAAAATTTCGTTTTCAGTGAACTAAAAAAAAAGTGTAGCTGTATTATTTCATTCAAGTGTCACAGAAGTGTAAAAAAAAGATAAAAGGATTAAAATAAACTTTTCAAACTAACAATATCGAGGGAAGCATGATTTGAAAAATACTTATTGTTAAGTGGATGAAATTTTTAATCCGAAATTGAATAAGAATGTTTTCAAAGGATTATGGGCGATGGACTTAGTTATTTTGACCACTGTTTTTATTTTTTATTGAATCTTGTCTTATATTATAGAAGCTTAGAATGTCATAACACTATTTTATTTAAATGAGAAGCTTCTACTTCATAGATATACTTAATCCAATTTCCAAATCAAAAATTATATCAACCAAGAGAGAAAAGTGACTCTCACTTTTTTTTTTTGTATTTTTAGAAGTTAATCCTAATTTAATAAGTTAAAATTTATTAACCATGGCTCCAGGGCATTACTTTGTGTCAATCTACTTAAAGTCAACCAATAATCAGTGCTACATTTTGTTACACAAAATTTATTATGAAAATTTTCATAAATCTCATGTTGGTCTTATTTGATTCAATTTTTCTAAACTAATTAAAAAAAAATTATTATACTCAATTGTAGTAATGTAATTATGGCTTTTTTACAAGACAAAAGACCGACTTTTGGTTATAAAAAAATAATTACACTTGCTATCGCAATAACATAGCTATCGCATAAACCTTGTCAGGTCTGCTGTCTGCGATTAAAAACTATTATAACTTTTGTATATTTTAGTTTTGCAATTTCTGACAACTTTATATAATAATAAATAGGTTTTATTAATTCAAAGTTTGAGTGAAGTTACCTGTCCAAAAAAAATGCTCTTTTTTTGTTTTGTTTTGAGTTTCATAGTCTTATAAACTCTGAACCTATTTTCTATGCTCTTCAACGTCTCCCAGAAAGCTTCGTGAGTTGAGCCTTTTCACACCAACTGAAAGATCAATTTGAGTTGGTTGACGGTGCTTTTAAAGGATAGAAATCCTCCGAGAAAGGATTCAGCGTGTCGAATATAGACAAAGGATTTTGGAGAAAAAAAAATTAATTTGACTTCCGAAGTACATCATCATGCTCAGAGATGTGTAAAGAACAGAAGAAACCGACAAGCGTTTTTTTTTGTTCTTTCAACTTGATCTCTTAAGTTGATGCGTTGTAATAATTCAAGTGTTACTAGTAGTACCCCAGAGAAGCCAATTGGTACATTAGAAACACACAAATGGATCAAGTCCCACTTAATTTCATAGTTTTTTCTACTTCAAAATTTTTCAATTAACTAAGAATTAACTGGTAATCTCAGTAGAAGTAAGTATAATTAAGAAAAAATTCATTTAGATTGTATTTATAGTAAGTTAGATCCAAACAATATATAACCTTACAATTCCGCTGTCTGCGGTTAAAAATTTATATAAAAAAAAATAACGCACAGAAAACCTTGAACAGTTTGGAAAGAAATTATAAAATATTTTACAAATTCAAAAAAATTTGTCAAATTTTACTCAAGTCAAAATCTATAGATTTGTCTGTAAAGCATAAATTTTGAGCAGGTTAACGTACAATGATATGAATCTATAAGTTTGGACTCTTATTAAAATTACTAATTCTTAAGAACAGTCAGACGGACGTACAATTTGAAACCATTACACTGTTACACCGAATTATAATATTAAAAGTACCGCTTCTGAATAAAACCTCTCATGGTTAATTGGTTACAATTTGTGATCCATCCCATTGTTTGCTTAATTGTAGTGGATTACCTACACTTCAAATCCAAAGCTTCCATTAACCTATTATTATTATTACAAAAAAAAANCTTAATTGTAGTGGATTACCTACACTTCAAATCCAAAGCTTCCATTAACCTATTATTATTATTACAAAAAAAAAAGCCCGAAAGAGTGGGAATTGGGTAATTTTTTTATACTTTAGGCCCAACAACACTTAAGACTTATNCAAAAAAAAAGCCCGAAAGAGTGGGAATTGGGTAATTTTTTTATACTTTAGGCCCAACAACACTTAAGACTTATTATGATTGCTTAAGAAGAGCATACCTGTATTAAATTTGATACTCTGTAGTATTCTTCTTCATTGTATACAACAATAGAATCTGAAAGCCTCGTAGTATGTATACTCCTTTAAAAGAGTAACTTTTGAACGTATATCTTTTAAATTCATCTCTTGATTTATAAAAAAAAAATTTGTTTTAATGCAGTTCTCAATTTCAATTTGACCTTGATTTAAAGACCTAAGGGGTTATGAGAAAAGTGACGGGAGATAATAAAAATATAGGGCAAATGGAATTGAAAATCTTGACAGATCTATAACACGGATCAAACTGGAAGATATGTGAAAAGAATATAACAAACTTTGAGAGTCTCTAAAATCAACTTAAGGAACCAACCATCCAAAAATTAATTGTGGTATTTCATTTTCGTCTTANCTTTGAGAGTCTCTAAAATCAACTTAAGGAACCAACCATCCAAAAATTAATTGTGGTATTTCATTTTCGTCTTAAGGTTGAGAAAAATGAAAAGGAATCAAGTAACAGAAGGTTGAGTTTGGTTCAACATTTTCAAATTCAATTTATAATTCAATTTTTTTCAAATTATTTACTTATTTCCTCCAACTTTTTACTCTACTTCAGCAGGTTTATTAAGTTGTAAGAAATTTTAACCAATCCGTATGTNTTATAATTCAATTTTTTTCAAATTATTTACTTATTTCCTCCAACTTTTTACTCTACTTCAGCAGGTTTATTAAGTTGTAAGAAATTTTAACCAATCCGTATGTACCTGGTAAGTGGTGATGATGAGTCTAAAAGACAACCAAGAGAAAGGATTAAGTTTATCATTACTCTGGATCCTTTTAAGTTCTACGGTTACTTTCTCCATATTTTATTTTAGAAATTAAATTTCCATCCTCCTACTTCCGGTTTTTTAACTATCAGCTGGTGAGCATTGAAAAAAAAAGATGTTCATCAGAACAAAACAAAGTTGAAACAGGCTAAAAACACATAAAAAAAAAAGTCTTTACAATACTTTTTTCCAAGAGACTATAACTAATAGATAGACTGTCTTGATACAGAGTGATCTAACAAATCTGTGTCTGTCTAAATACACAGTGATACATTTATTACCATGTTTTTTTAATTTTCAATTAAGAGTCAGATTTTTACCTCTCACGGGCATTAACTTCTTTGGGATAAAAAAATTATGACCAAAAATTACATAAGATGTTGGGAAAATGAAAAATTATGTAATATTTTTTTCATTTTGGTGCTTCGCTGTCAAGTAAATTTAGCCCTTTTGAATTAAATCAGCGACAGCTAAATTGAGTTTTGTAATTGAACAGTGAAAAATTTCCACTTTCCTTGTCATCATGTCAAGAAGCACACTTGTAAAATTAGATCAGAATCTCTGTAATCGATCAACATCCTTCTTCCTCCCATGTCTCAACTTTTTCATTACTATTAAATCCTCACTATTTTTTTTACAATAATCATAATTGTATTCACATTAATCTAACCAGCACATAGGGTAGGTAAACTAGCTTCAGGTGAAAACGGACTTTATGTGATTTACTTACGAAGCAACTTCTCTGCCTCAATGATTGACATTTTTATAATTAAGAATCAAATTGAGCCGTCAGAATTTTAGATCTAGGTTCGCTTTCTTGATAAGAATGAATTTTTCATCTTAAAGGGTGAAATTAGTCCATAGTTTTTTCTGACATGAAGCTCTTATTTCAAAAAATACACTGTCTAAGAACCAGTGGTTAAAGGTATATAATACATATAGTGTGAGGCAGGGGGTAATTGATATCTGTGAATAAGATCTGTAGCTACGTAACCGATTACTCTCGCCACGTGTCTGGCTTTGTATTAATTGCTCATCAACAGGAGATTGATGAGGGAAGGTTTAAGCTCCTATTTCTCTATTATCACCACTATGGATACAATCTAAGACATTTAATCCCCTCAAAAAAAACTAATGAATTCCCAATACTCTCTTGGTTTTGTGTATTTGGCAGTCCAAATCCCTAAATTTTGAGTCTAGTCAAACGCATTTTGAAGAAAGCCTTTTCAAAGTTCTACCGATTTCTCAATGTCAGGTTGTTTACGAGATAAAAAAAAATGATTTTTTAACCAAAAAATAAAAAATAAAAATGTTAATCTCGTTATCCTCGTCAAATTCTGGTAAAATCGAATAATGAAAAAAAATTTGGAATCATAACTCTGTTGCTAATTATTACCAACATAACATAACATGATGAAACATAAATTTGAGTCATTTTCAAAATTCTGTTAGTTACACACAATAGGCTAAAAGTTACTAACTATGGGCTAATATAACCTTTAAACAAGCGAAACTTGTCAATTACTAAAAGTTAATGTTCTTCATGTGACGTATTACTGGTACATTTTTCATTCATTGTTTTAACGATTGTTGACCCAGAGTTAGCAGCGTATTCTCAAAAGTTTTTTACTAACAATCAAATTTTGGTATTTAAATCATAAACCAAACAACTTCAATATAGAGACAGGGAGCACGAGCAAATGTCACCGCTAACATTAACAATTTTATTAAATTTTTAACAATCCATTTTACGA
The DNA here is from genome assembly GCA_002738285.1 of Holacanthella duospinosa. Taxonomy (NCBI): domain Eukaryota; kingdom Metazoa; phylum Arthropoda; class Collembola; order Poduromorpha; family Neanuridae; genus Holacanthella; species Holacanthella duospinosa. Next base: position 381,296 of record NIPM01000085.1, on the reverse strand, counting down.
TTGAACTGTGTTACTTATTTTGCAAAAAACAAATATTATTACATCACTTTCAGCTTTTCAGGTCTATTTTATAAAAAGTTGATTGTAAAACCGTCCGCCCGCCCAACCAGAGCGTGTAACCATGACCATTGTTAACGAGAAATTTTTAAACAAGATTTTCCCTAAAATTCAACAATGTTTGTTTTCTGAGAAGTCAGCAAAGTCAAAGCATACAATTGTCTCTGTCAATTACTGCTCAAGTCTCCTTGTCGGTTCAATGTTTATTTCGGTAATAAATTCAGTTTTGTTTTTATTATTATTACATAGGAATGATCTATTGTTATTTTTGTTTCATTATTGTGGACACAGTCTAGTCAGTCAGGGTTGGATTTGGTTTTGATATAGTTTTATATCTTTTGACCCATTATTGAGTTGTTTGTATTCTGAAACTCCAGGTCAGCAAAGGTTTGGTCATAAATCTGTCACTTGAGAGTATCTTGCCATAGTTCTGTGGTAGTTTGGTACAAAAATTGTTTCAAAAAAATCCAAAAATTCAACTCAAGTTGGAATTGAACCAGTTGTTTAATAAGATGTCAATGGTACAAAATTCATTGAATTTAGTAACAAAGAGTTTGGTGGGTATAATAAAATAATTGAATCCTGGCACTTCCCATGAGAACACAAGATAAAAAAAACCACCGGAACACTTTCTAATTTATACCCTTTTAATTAACCAATGTCCACACCTGGTTCATTAAATTACCAAAAACCTGCCTGTCCTTTCCTGTGTTCAAAATAACAATCCACTCACCTTGACTATCAACAGAGTCAACAACAATGTTGTCGTTCCATTATAGGGCGTTGTAACCAAAAAAAAAGAATTTTTTTTTATGACCAAAGAAACTGAACTGGATTACATGACATGGGACCATTACCCAACATCTTTGTAACTATTATGATAAATTTTGCCCAGTCACCCACACCCAACCTTTCACGTCCTATTAATGTGACAAATGATGTAATCAGTGTCAACTTTGGGATTGAAAATCTAATTATTTTACAGGTAAATTGCAATACACCTTATCACTGGAGATGGAAAAAAAAAATTAAGTTAAAATCTTATGAAGACTGATGGTAAAAAGGAAGAATATCACACATTTCCAATTGGAGAGATTTAAAGGGTTAATGAAATGAATGATTTTTTTTTAAATAATAATTATAACAATAGTCTTTAAATAATTGTTGCANTTTAAAGGGTTAATGAAATGAATGATTTTTTTTTAAATAATAATTATAACAATAGTCTTTAAATAATTGTTGCATATCAAAAGAGAAAGATTTAAATTTGTGACATTTGTCACCCATCCATTCTCATGATGACATTTTTTCATAGATAAGATTTCGATGTAATTTACTTATTTCCTTTTGGGTGGAGTCCCGAAATACAAAAGTAGACAATGTCAAGCGACACGCTCAAGATTTATATCAGTTTTGAACTCTATTCTTTTAGTTTGCTGACTAAAATTTAGTGATGGCAAGTTTAAATGAATAGACAACAGTTTTTTTAAGACAATTAATTTTTTGAAAAAAAAAAAAATTAAATTAAATATAATTCTTATTAGTAACAATTGTACACATTTAAATAAGCTTTAAATTTTTGATGATTTCCACACAAATTTTAAGTTTGATGTATTGTTTCCATAAAATTGCAAAACAATATACGAAAACGAAACTTCTAAAACTTATACATTGGTAATAATCTTATTACAAAATCTGGTCAGAAATCTTTACAGCTTATTATATGCAAAAAAAAATCTTTTTTTTTGTAGTTATAAATTACTCTCTGAATTCAATTGTCCATTGTAAAATTCATAAAGATCAAAAAGCTATCAGGGAAGATAAGGATCCTTCAGAAGCTCTCCACCGGAGACTTATGAAGCACTACCACCAGCATAACAACAAGTTTCACAAATTACATTATAACCCACTGTTGCGACATATATGAGTCTTTTTTGAATCATATTGTACAAAGTCCATTGTTATCATAAAGTTGAGGTTTATGATTACTACTTCTCTATCCCATCCCTTCATCATCCTCCACGCTGAGCCACTGGATTCTTCTGCAGAGAGAGAAAATCAAGAGACTCCATGGACATTAGGATGAGGGACGTGAGGTGTGTCACACCACCGGCACTCCAACCACCATTTTCCTAGCGCTGTCGCTTGAGCGATGGATGGAGCGGTGTTGGTGGTGGTAGTTTATGACAAACCATTCCTCACTCCAGGGAATCTCCTCCCTAGCATTTAGAAAATATGATTATGAGTCAAGATTCCTTCCGGGGAAGGGTTGGATAATCATCCAAAAGACAGAGCCACTATTTACTTTTAATGACTCAGGCTTCAAATTAATACTTAAATCCTCTCCAGCGCAGCGCTCAACTTTTACGTCATGCAGCGCACTTTTCTCTCTCTCTCTTCAAAACCCTTGAGAAATCCAATGGAATTCGGTCAACTTCTAAAATGGGAACCATTTTTATTATAACAATATACTTGTTAAGATTAGTGTGATTAACATAAACACAATGGTTATTACCCTCAGAAAATAACACTTCAAACGAACTTGTTAAGTTTTGATAATTATTTCAATTCACACAAATCGTAATTAGTGACTCATAATCAGCAGACTCACAACCCAAGAAGTTTTGATTAGACAAGTATTGTTTTTTGTTTTGAAGATTTAGTTAACTGACCTCCTAACTTCAATTTTCAATTAAACGGGTCATGTTAATTACACTAATTTTTATCAGAGTCTCAAATTATCTTGTCTTATTGTTCATTCAGTTATGTTTTGAGTCACACGCTTTGAACTTTAACTACAAAAATTGTAACCTCTATTTTTCTATTAGTCATGTAACCTAAGAAAGAACTAATTGACACAAAGCACTTTGGTGAGTTGAAAGTACACTGAGTACCAACTTCTTGACTGAATCTGTTAAAATTGTTAGTAAAGTGACATGTTGACTCTGTTAGAATGCAAGAATGGAAAGTAGTGACTTTTAGCTAATTGTTTCTGTCATGTCACCTAGAGTGAGATTAGGTAAAAAATAAAATTAATAGGCATGATATTACTGTCCTCTCAACAAAGAAACTCAAGGAAATGACAATAGATTAGATCGATTATGATCTCATCTTCAACCATTGTCTTGTTAGTTTCTTGAATAACAAAATATTGTACACCCTGGGGTGTCAGTTTAAAAAGTCAAGGTTCATGACATAAATCCACTCCTTAACCCCCCCCC